>JAYMFT010080163.1:0-14315 GCA_038088735.1 Panulirus argus | reverse complement strand
TTTACGCTTATAACAATCAATACACTTTACATTTATCATTTTCATATCACTTTACAGTTATCATATTCATATCACTTTACAGTTATCATATTCTTAACACGTTATGCTTTTGTTAGTCATAGCAATTGACACTTTTGGCATCCACAACACTTTAGTCTTATGATATCCATAACACTCCTCACGTATGATATTGATAACACTAAACACTTACGATATCTATAACACTTTACCGACATTCATAACACTTTATATCTATGAATTACATAACACTTTACACTTTGAATATTTATAAAACTTCAATCTTATGTCATCCATAACATTTTATACTTATGACATCCATTAGAATTTACAACTATGAGATTCATAACACTACACTTACGACATTCATAAGACTTTACATATATAAGATCCATAATATTCTACACTCGTGACATTCTTAATGTTAAGCACTTATGACATCCATGACATCCATATCCTTTATACTTACGACAATTATAACATTTTACGCTTAAGACATCCATAGCACATTATACCTATGACATCCCTAACACTTTACACTTATGACATCCATAACATGAAACAGTTATGTTATCCGTAACACTTTACATTTATGATATTCATAACACTTTACATTAATTACATCTACAGCACTTTACACGTTTGAAATCCATAACATATTACACTTTTGACATCCATGGCACTTTATTCTAATGACATCCATAACACGTTACGCTTACGTGATTCAAAGTATTTTCCACTTATAACATTTATAACACTTTCCACATATTATATACTTAAAACTACACTTATTTCCATAACATTTTACACTTATGTCATTCATAAGACTTTTTACACTTATGATATTCATAACACTTTACTCTTATATCATCCACAACACTTTACACTTCTGTTTTATGTAACACTTTATAATTATGACATTCATAACACTTTATGATTATGACATTCATAACAGTTTACACATATGACACCCATAACGCTTTACACTTGTTATTCTTAATGCTATACACTAATGATATCCATTACACTTTACATTATGAAATCCATTACACTTTACACTCGTGACATCCATAATACTTTACACCAATATCACTCCTAAAACTTTACACTTTTGACATCTATAATACTTTTCACTTGTGATATTCATGACATTTCACCCTTATGATTTCATAACACTTTGAACTGATTACATATACAACTCTTTCACGTATGAAATCCATAAGACTTTACACTTTTGACATCTTATAAAACTTTACTCTTTTGACATTCATAAAACTTTATATATATATGACATCTATGACACTTTACATTTATATCATTCATAATATTTTCCACTTATGATATTAATAATAATTTACACTCATGAATTTCCTAACACTCTTTGTTCATGACATCCATAACATTTAACACTTACATCATCCATAACGCTTTACACTTATGACATCCATAACACTTTATACTTATGATATTCATAACCTTATTAACTTACGTCGTCCGTAACACTTTATACTCACGACATTGATAACTCTCTGCACTTACAGTTTCCGTAACACTTTACACTTATGACATCTAATGCACTTTACACTTTTGATGTTCACAACACTTAAAACTTAGAAATTCAGTGACACTGTACACTTATGACATCCATTGTACTTCACGTTTACGATGTACATAACACTCTACACTTATAACTTCCATAACACTTTACACTTATGATATCCATAACACTGTACACTTATGACATCCTTAACACTTCATTCTCATGACATCCATAAGATTATAAACATAAGAGTTCCTTAACACTTTAAACTTAGGATATTCATAACATTATATACCTTTGACTTCCGAAACACTTTATATTTATGACATCCATAACAATTTACACATTTGACATCCTTAACACTTTACAATTATGATTATGACAAGACATTTATGACCTACATTACGGCTTACACTTATGACATTCAAACGCTTTACACTTATAACATCCTTAACCCTTCACACTTATGATATTCATAATGCTTAGATTTTTGATATCTATAACACTTTACGCTAATAATATCTACAAATCTGAACACTTTAGAAATCTATAATACTTTGCGCTTTTGATATCTTATGGACTTTAACCTATGACATCGATTAAGCTTTATAATTGTGACATTCATAACACTTTGCACCTATGACTTTCATAACATTTTACATTTTTTGACATCCAAAACACTTTACTGTTACGTCATTTAAAACATTTTACACTTATGATATCCATACCACTCACTACTAATTACATTGATAACACATTCCACGTACGACATTAATGATACTTCACGGCTACAAAATTCATAACACTTTAGATTTATGACTTCCATAGCACTATACACTTATGACTTTTATAACACTTTACACTTTTGACATCCATTACAATTTACACCTACGACATCCATAATCCTTTACTCTTACGACATTCGTAACACTTTACACTTGTGATTTAGATGACGCTTTACACTAATGACTTCCATAACACTTTATTCCTACGACATTGATAGTACTTTAAACTTACGACTTCCATAGCATTAAACAAAAGGTATCCGTAACACTTTAAACTTATGATGAATATAAAACTTTATACTTTTGTTATCCATAACACTTTGCACTTTTAATTTCCATAACACTTTGCACTTTTAATTTCCATAACACTTAACACTTAAGACATTCTAACACTCTACACTTATGACTTCCACAACACTTTACACTTATGACTTCCATAACAACTTACATTTTTGACATTTAAAATACTTTACTCTTAAAATCACCATTAACGCTTTACAATTGTGATAATAAGAAAATTACGCTTATGACATTCACAACACTTTTTACTTATGACCTCCATTACACTTCGCTTATATGACATCAAAAATGTTTGCACTTATGACATCAATAACACTTCACACATATATTATCCAGAACACTTAACACTTAGATCATTCATAATACCTTATACTTATAACATTCATAACACTTTACACTTATGACATTCATATCACTCTACAGTTATGACTTCCTTAAAACTTTATACTTTTGTTAGTTATAGCACTTTACACTTTTGGCATCCACAACACTTTAAGCTCATGATATCCATAACACTCTACACGTATGACATTCATAACACTAAACACTTATGATATCCATAACACATTACAAGAACGACATTCATAACATTTTATACTTATGAATATCCATAGCACTTTACACGTAGGACTTTTAGAATACACGTAGGACTTTTAGAAAACTTTACTCTTATGTCATCCACAACATTTTACACTTATTGACATCCATAAGAATTTACATCTTTAACATTCATAACACTTTAAACTTGCGACTTTCATAAGACTTTACATATATAACATCCATAATATACTACACTCATGACATTCAAAATGTTAAGCACTCATTACATCCATATCACTTTGCACTTTCGAGATCCATTACATTTTGCACTTATTACATCATAAAACTTTACGCATATGACATTCTTAACTCGTTGCACTTATGATATTCATTACAATTTACAGTTATGATATCCGTAGCACTTTACATTTATGATATTCATAACTCTTTAAACCAGTTACATCTACAGCAATTTACACGTATGAAATCCATAACACTACACTTCTGATATCCATAGAACTTTACATTTATGACATCCATAACAATTTACACCTATGACATCCATAACACTTTACACTTATGTAATTCAAAATACTTTCCACTTATGACATTTTTTAACACTTTGCACTTATGATATACTTGAAGTTTTACACTTATATCTATAACAATTTACACTTATTTCATCCATAGCACTTTACACTTATAATATTTATAACCCTTTGCACTTATATCATCCATAACAATTTATACTTTTGTCATGTATAATACTTTACGATTATGACATTCATAACACTTTACACTTATGATACTCATAACACTTACACTTGTTATTTTTAGCGCTTTATATTTATGTTATCCATTACATTTTACATTTATGAAATCCATAACACTTTATATTCATGACATCAATAACACTTTACACCAATATCATTCCTAACACTTTACACTTTTGACTTTACACTTGTGACATTCATAAGATTTTGCACTTATGATATTCATAACACTTTACATTGATTACATCTACAACACTTTACACGCATGAAATCCATAAGACTTTACACTTTGATATTCAGAACTTTACTCTTATGACATTCATAAAGCTTTATACTTATGGCATCCATAAAACTTTATACTTATGTCACTGGTAAAATTTTCCACTTATGACGTTTTATAGCACTTTTCACTAATGAATTCCTTAACACTTTACACTCATGATATCCATAGAATTTTACACGTATATCATCCATAACACTTTATACTTATGACATCTATAACCTTATACACTTACGACTTCCGTAACATTTTACACTTACGACATTGATAACCCTCTACACTTACAGCTTCCTTAATTCTTTACACTTATGACAATCGTAACACTTTACACATATGAAATCCATAACACTTTAAACTTTGAAATTAGATAACAGTTTGCACCCTTGACTTCCATAATACTTCACGCTTACGGTGTTCATAACACTCTGCGCTTATAACTTCCATTACACTTTACACTTATGGTATCCATAGCTCTGTACACTTATGACACCTATTGCACTTTATTCTTATGACATCCATACTACTATACACATACAATTCCCTTAACACTTTAGACTTAGGACATTCGTAACATTATACACCTTTGACTTCCGTAACACTTAATACTTATGACATCCATAATAATTTACACTTATGACATCCTTAACACTTTGCACTAATGACATTTATGACACAAAGCACTTATGATTTACATTACATCTTACACCTAAGACATTTAAACGCTTTACACTTATGATATCCTTAACCCTTCACACGTATGATATAGATAATACTTTACATTTATGACTTTCATAACACTTTACACTAATAGCATCTACCAAACTGTACACTATCTAAATCCATAATACTTTACAGTTTTGATATTCTTAGCACTTTGCCCTTATGACAATGGTAACACTTTATACTTATGACATCCATAACGCTTTACACTTATGACTTTCATAACATTTTACATTACTGACATCAATAACACTTTACTGTCACGTCATTCATACCAACTTTTCATTTATGACTTAAATAATGCTTTACACTTATGATATCCTTAACACTCTACACTTAGTACATCAATAACACTTTACATGTACGACATGAATAATAATACATTACAATTACAACTTTCATAAAACTTTAAACTTATGACTTCCACGAAACTTTACCCTTATGACACCCATAGCACTATATACTTATGATTTTTATAACACTTTTCACTTGTGACATCCATAACAATTTACGTTTTTGACATCCATAACAATTTACACCTACGATATTCATAACGCTTTATTCTTACGACATTCATAATACTTAATTCTTGTGACGTCTATAACACTTTACACTTGTGACATTAATAACGCTTTACACTAATGACTTCCATAACACTTTATTCTTACAACATTGATAGCACTTTACACTTATGACTTCCATATCACTGTAAACTCACAATATCCGTAACACTTTATACTTATGATATATATAAAACTTTAAACTTTTGATATCCATAATACTTTACACTTTTGATATAACACTTTAAACTTACGACATTCATAATACTCTACAATTATGACTTCCATAACATTTTACACTTATTACTTCTATAACAATTTACACTTATGACATTGAAAACACTTTACACTTAAGGTCTCCATTACATTTTTAACTTGTGATGTTAATAAGAAAGTCACAATTATGACATTCATAACACTTTTTCCACATGACCTCCATTACACTTCACATATATGACACCTATAATGTTTACACTTATGACATCAGTAACACTTCACACTTATATTATCCATAACACTTTACACATTTTACATTTAAAATACTCTACACTTGTGATATTCATATCATTTTACACTTATGATTTCATAACACTCTAAACTGATTGCATCGACAACACTTTACCCGTATGAAATCCATAAGACTTTTTACTTTTGACGTTCATAAAACTTTATACTTATGACATCCATAACACTTTACACTTATGTCAATGATAACATATTCCACTTATGATATTAATAACACTTTACACTTGCGAATTTTTTAAAACTTTACTTTCATGACATTCATAACATTTTATATTTATGTCATCCATAACACTCTACTTATGACCTCCATTACCTTATACACTTAGTCCTCCGCAACATTTTACAGTTACGACATTGATAACGCTCTACACTTACAACTTCCGTAAGACTTTACACTCATGACATCCATAACACTTTACACTTATGATATCCATAACACTTTAAACCTGGAAATTCCATAGCACTGTACACTTATGACATCCATAATACTTCACGCTTACGATGTTCATAACACTCTTCTCTTATAACTTCCATAACACTAAACACTTATGATATCCACAGCACTGTACACTTATGACATCCATAACAGTATACGCATAAAACTTCCGTAACACTTTTGATTTACGATTTTCATAACATTATACACCTTTGATTTCCGTAACAATTTATACTTATGACATTTATAACAATTCACACCTATGACTTCCTTAACACTTTACACTTATGACATTTATGACACAAAGCACTTATGACCTACATTACATTTTACGCTTATGGCATCTTAACACTTCACAGTCATAATATCCATAATACTTTACATTTATGATATTCATAACACTTTACGCTAATGATAGCTACAAAACTAAACACTTTTGAAATCCATAACACTTTGCACTTTTGACATCCTAAGCACTTTACTCTTATGACATAGATAACACTCTATACTTATGACATCCATAACACTTTACATCTATGACTTTCATAACATTTTAAATTTATGACATCCATAACACTTTACTGTTACGTCATTCATAACACTACACTTATGACTTAAAAACACTTTACACTTATGATATCCATAACGCTCTACACTTATTACATCCATAACACTGTACACTTACCACATTAATAATACTTTACAATTACAACATTCATAACACTTTAAACTTGTGACTCCCATGACACTTTACACTTATGACATCCATAGCACTATATACTTATGACTTTTAGAACTCTTTATACTCGTGACATCCATAACACTTTACACTTTTGACACCCATAGAAATTTACCCCAACGACATCTGTAACGCTTTTTTCTTACGACATTCATAACACTTAACTCTTGTGACATCCAAAAAACTTTACAATTGTGACGTTAATAAAACTTTACACTAATGACTTCCATAACACATTACTCTTACGATACTGATAGCACTTTACACTTATGATTTCCATAACACTAATCTCATGATTTTCTTAACACTTTACATTTATTATGAATATAAAGGTCTACACTTTTGATATACATAGCACTTTACACTTCTGATATCCATAACACTTTACACTTACGACATTCATAACACTACACTTATGACTTGCATAACACTTTATAATTATTGCTTCCATAACAATTTACACTTATGACATTCAAAACACTTTAAACTTACGATCTCCATAACACTGTACACGTGTGATATTAATAAAAAAATGACCTTGTGACATTCATAACACTTTTTACTTATGACCTCCATTACACTTCACATAAATGACATCTATAATGTTTACACTTATGACATCAGTAACATTTCACACTTATACAATCCATAACACTTTACTCTTATTTCATTCACAGCACTATATGCTTATAATATTGATAACACATTACAAGTATGACATTCATATCACTTTACAGTTATGATATCCTTAACACTTTATACTTTTGTTAGTTATAGCACTTTATCTTTTGGCATACAGAACACTTTAAGCTCATGATATCCATGACACTCTACCAGTATGACATTCGTAACACTAAACACTTATGATATCCATAACACTTTATACTTACGACATTCATAACATTTTAGACTTATGAATTCCATAAAACTTTACACGTAGGACATTTAGAAAACTTTCCTCTTATGTCATCCATAGCATTTTGCCCTAATGACACCCGTAAGAATTTACACCTATGACATTCATAACACTTTACACTTACGACGTATATAAGACTTACATATATAACATCCATAATATATTGCACTCATGACATTCATAATGTTAAGCGCTTATGACATCAATATCAATGCACACTTACGACATTCATGACATTTTACACTTAAGATATCCATCAAACTTTACACCTACGATATTCCTAACACTACACTTGTGACATCCATAACACTTTACAGTTATAGTATCCTTAGCACTTTCCATTTATGATATCTACACGTATGATATTCAAAACACTTTACACTTTTGTCATCCTTAGAACTTTACTTTTATGACATCCATAACACTTTACACATGTGACATTCATAACACTTTACACCTATGTGATTCAAAATATTTTCCACTGATGACATTTATAACACTTTACACTTATGATATCCTTAAAACTTTACACTTATATCCATAACAATTTACACCTATGTAATCCATAACACTTTACACTTATACCATCCATAACACTTTACACTTTCGTCATTTATAACACTTTACAATTATGACATTTATAACACTTTACACATATGATGCCCAAAATCTTTTTATACTTGTTTTCCTTTAGGTTTTACACTTATGATATCCATTGCACTTTACATTTATGAAATCCATAACACTATACTCATGACATCCATAACACTACACACCTGTATCATTCTAACACTTTTTGCTTTTGACATCTATAACACTTTACACTTGTGACATTTGTAACATTTTACATTCATGATATTCATAACACTTTACATTGATTACTTCTATAACACTTTACACGTATGAAATTCATAAGACATTACACTTTTGACATTCAAAGAACTTTTCTCATATGACATTCATAAAACTTTATACTTATGACATCCATAACACTTTACACTTATGTCATTGATAATATTTTTCACTTATGACATTTATAACACTTTACACTCATGACTTTCATAACATTTTTCATTTATGACATCCATAACACTTTAATATTATGTCATTCATAACACTTTACACTTATGACTTAAAAATACTTTACACTTATGATATCCATAGCACTCTACATTTATTACATCCATAACACTTTACACTTTCGACATTAGTAATACTTTACAATTACATCATTCTTAACACTTTAAACTTCTTATGACTTCTATGACACTTTACACTAATGACATCCATAGCACTATATACTTATGTCTTTTATAAATCTTTATACTTCTGACATCCATAACGCTTTACACTTTAGACATCCATAACTCTTTACTTTTACGACATTCATAACACTTAACTCTTATGACATTTATAACACTGTACACTCGTGACATAAATAACGTTTTACACTAATGACTTCCATATCACTATACTCTTACGCCATTCATAGCTCTTTACACTGTACACTTATGATAAATATAAAACTTTACCCTTTTGATATCCATAACACTTTACACTTCTGAGATCAATAACACTTTACGCTTACGACATTCAAAACACTCTACGCTTATCACTTGCATAACAGTTTACATTTATGACTTCCATAACAATTTACACTTATGACATTCAAAACACTTTAAATCTACGATCTCCATAACACTGTAGACTTGTGATATCAATAAAAAATTATACTTATGACATTCATAACACTTTTTACTTATGACCTCCATTACACCTCACATGTATGACATCTATAATGTTTACACTTATGACATCATTAACAATTCACACTTATATGATCCATAACACTTTACACTCATATTATTCACAACACTTTACACTTATAACAGTATACACTTATGACATTCAGTTGCGACATCCTTAACACTTTATACTTTTGTTAGTCTAACACTTTATACATTTGGCATCCAGAACGCTTTAAGCTCATGATATCCATAACACTCTACACGTATGACATTCATAACGCTAAACACTTATATCCATAACACTTTACACAAACGACATTCATAACACTTTATACTTAAGAATTTCACAACACTTTACACGTATGACATTTATAAAACTTTACTCCTATGTCATTCATAACATTTTACACTAATGACGTCCTTAAGAATTTACGCTTATGACATTCATAACAGTTTACACTTACGACTTTCATAAATATCTACATATATAACTTCATAATATTTTACGCTGAGAACATTCATAATATTCAGCACTTATGACATCCATATCACTTTACACTTACGACATTCATTACATTTTACACTCAAGACATTGATAAAACTTTACACCTATGACATTCTTAACACTTTACACTTATGACTTCCATTACAATTTACAGTTATGATATCCGTAAGACTTTACATTTACGATATTCATAACACTTTATACTATTACATCTACAGCTCTTTACACGCGTGAAGTCCATAACACTTTACACTTCTGACATCCTTAGAACTTTACTCTTATAACATCCATAACACTTTACATATGTGACATTCATAACACTTTATACCTATGTGATTCAAAATATTCAACACTTATGGCATTCATAACACTTAATACTTATGATATACGTAAAACTTTACACTTATACCCATAATTTACAAATACGTAATCCATAACACTTTACACTTATATCATCCACAACACTTTACACTTACGTCATTTATAACACTTTACGGTTATGACATTCATAACACTTTACACTTATGACACCCATAACACTTTACACTTGTTATTCTTAAAGCTTTACACTTATGATATCCATTGCACTTTACGTTTATGAAATCCATAACACTTTGCATTCATGACATTCATAACACTATACACCAGGATCATCCTTAACACTTTACAGTTTTGACGTCTATAACACTTTACACTTGCGACATTAGTAAAATCTTACATTCATGATATTCATAACATTTTTCATTGATTACATCTACAACTCTTTACACATCTGAAATCCACAAGACTTTACACTTTTGACATTCATAGAACTTTACTCTTATGACATTCATAAAACTTTATACTTATGACATCCATTACACTTTACACTTATGTCATTTATAACATTTTCCATTTATGTCATTTAAAACACTTTACACTTATGAATTCTTTAATACTTTATATTCTTGACATGCATAACATTTTACACTTATGTCACCCATAACGCTTTATACTTATGACATCTATAGCATTTTCTACTTATGATAATCATAACCTTATACACTTACGTCGTCTGTAACACTTTACACTCACGACATTAATAACGTTCTACATTTACAACTTCCGTAACACTTTACACTTATGAACATCCATAACACTTTACGCATATGATATTCATAACACTTTAAACTTGAGATTCCATAACACTGTACACTTATGACATCCATAATACATCACTATTACGATGTTCATAACAGTCTACACTTATAACTTCCATAGCACTTTGTACTTATGATATACATATCACTGTACACTTAGGACATCCATAAAACTTTTTATTTACGACATCCATAAAACTATACACATATGACTTCCGTAACACTTTAG
Organism: Panulirus argus; assembly: GCA_038088735.1. NCBI lineage: Eukaryota > Metazoa > Arthropoda > Malacostraca > Decapoda > Palinuridae > Panulirus > Panulirus argus. The sequence goes on along the minus strand of JAYMFT010080163.1, from coordinate 2,562 downwards.
ACTTACGACATTCATAACATTATACACCTTTGACTTTCGTAACACTTTAAACTTATGACATCGATAACAATTTACACTTATAATATCCTTACCACTTTACACTTATGACATTTATAATACGAAGCACTTATGACCTACATTACACATTACACTTTTGACATTCAAACGCTTTACACTTTTGACATCCTTAACCCTTCACACTTATGAAGTTCATAATACTTTACATATATGATATTCATAACACTTTACACTAATAACATCTACTAAAGTGTACAATTTTTAAATCCATAACACTTTACACTTTTGATATCCTAAGCACTTTACCCTTATGGCATCGATAACACCTTATACTTATGACATCCATGATACTTTACACTTATGATTTTCATAACATTTTGCATTGATGACATCTTTAACACTTTACTGTTACGTCATTTATAACACTTTACACATATGACTTATATAACGCTGTACACTTATGATATCCATAATACTGTACACTTATTACATCTATAACACTTTCACTTACATCAATAATAATTTACAATTGCACCATTCATAACTCTTTAAAATTATGACTTCCATGACACTTTACACTTATGACATCCATAGCACTATATACTGATGACTTTTATAATACATTACACTTGTGACATCCATAACTCTTTACAATTTTGACATCTATTACAATTTACACTTAGGACATCCATAAAGCTTTACTTTTACGACATTCATAACACTAAACTCTTATTACAACCATAACACTGTAAACTCACTATATCCGTGACACTTTACATTTATGAAATCCCTAAAACTTTACACTTTTGATATCCATAACACTTTACACTTGCGACATTCATAAAAAATCTACATCAATGATAGTCATCATACTTTACACTTATGACCTCCTTAACACTTTATACTTTCGTTGGTTATAACACTATACTTTTGACATCCACAACACTTTATGCTCGTGATATGTATAACACTACACGTATGACATAAATAACACTGAACACTTATCATATTCATAACACTTTACGCTAACGACATTCATAACACTTTATTTTTATGAAATCTATAACACTTTACACTTATATAACTACATTTATATAACTACTTTTATGTCACTGATAACATTTTCAACTTACGTCATTTATAACACTTTACATTTATGAATTTCCTCACACTTTACATTTTCAGCATTCATAACATTTTACACTTATGTCATCCATACCACTTTACACTTATGACATCCATAACATTCTATACTTATGACATCCACAGCATTATACACTTACGACTTCCGTAATATTTTACACTTTCAGCATTAATAACACCCTACCATTATGATTTCAGTAACACTTTGCAACTACGACATCCATAATACTTTACGCTTATGATATCCATAACATTTTCAACTTAGGAATTCCATTACACTTTACAATTGTGACAAACCCTAATACTTCACACTTAAAAGAATTCATAACACTCTACACTTATTATATCCTTAAGACATTACACTTATGACAGCCATAACACTTAACACCTCTCATACCATAACACTTAATATTTATCACGTCCATAACACTTTACACTCGCGACTTCCTTAACACTTTACACTTATGACATTTATTAAAAGATTACCCTTTGTTTGCGTTATTTCTAAGAGAGCTGATTGAATAAATCTCATAAGAAACATAATAAAAGCAAAAAGAACACAAGGAAACAGAGACAAAAAGCATAGTAATGGAAAAACAGTAAACTTGAGTGTTGAGCACATGTGGGGTCGGGTAACCTCTAGCCAAGACCTGAGCAGCGCGCACGCAGTTTTAGGCTGACCAATGGCAGCCGTGTGTTAAAACCTTGCACTTTCCTCCAACCAACCCCATCGATGATTATCCAACAAGCTTACCAATCAGGGTCTTTCATTTACCTGTACACTGTGTTATAAGGTGAAGAGGGAAGGGTGCAGCAGCCATTTGGTAGTGACTAATCAGCCTTGAGTAACCTGCCACAAGGTCTGAACCCACCCTCATCTGCAACTATAAAATAGCAACCGTGAGTAACCCGCCATAAATGCTGACCCCCCCTCATCCCCCACCCCCACCCCCTTTCATCTACCATTGTCAAACATCAGCGTTAAGGCGTTACTTTAACGATAGTTGCCGTAGTCTTCACTTAGGTTATAACAAGAAGTCATAATTACCTAACAGAATATGATAATAACAGTAAAGATTATATCTAGTCAAAGAATAGCAACAACCATAGCTAATTAATGATAATGATTTACCACAATAAGACGGCATGATAGAGAGTAAGGTCAACTTTTTCATCCATCTCCGATATAGTGATGGCAACATCCCATTATAAGTCATCCATATGACACATGTTATGCAAACACTTATCAGATCTACACTTAGTAACTACTGGCAGAAGACAATATCTATCATCTCTTATCCGTGCAAGACAACAGTTTCCAAAGTTGAGAGAGTGAAGGCATGTACAGAACATCAGATTGGGGAGGAGCAGTGTGGTTTTAGAAGTGGTAGAGGATGCGTG
>JAYMFT010080152.1:0-14315 GCA_038088735.1 Panulirus argus | reverse complement strand
CCGAAATACTGAATATTTCCGTTACTTTTCAAACTATTTGAATTCCTTTTTCTTGAATATAAATCAAGTTCACATTACCACTGTTAAGAAAACTATTTTCAGCAAAACACTTGGAAAAAAAGAGTACCAATAAATGCTTCACTTGACCACTGACCATTTTACCACGTATTAATGATACATATCACGTATTAGCTATACACACAACGCAACGCTCGCCTCAAATCTTCCTTGCCCAGAGGTCAAGGGCAGACTGACGGTAGAGCAGTCAACCGTCCTAGGTCAAGGGAGGGGTCAGCTAGAAAAAAAGGTGACGTCACAGGCAGCGGTGGTTTGACCAACAGTCCGGTAGTTTGGCAGAGTCGATAAAAACAAATAAACGATAACTTATGCTGGCTGTCTCGATATACTGTTCTAACTACTTAAAATAAAAGAATGTATTAATTTTTCTTGTTTCATAACTGAATTAAGGATATATCTGGAGACCCCCCAACGGATGTTCACAACAGGCAAACAAGTGGGCGTGGCTACGGCTGTTTGCCCACTCAGGGGCATCATCACCGTTACATAAAACACAAGCACTACCATAAAAATAACACTGCGTGAAGGGATGGGACATCACGTCTACTTAACTCACTCCACAACAGTGTGATATAAATAACCTACAATATATAAAGGTAAAGTACAAGTAAGGCTGGCGTTTTTAAGTTATCATTACATAACGCATGTGCAACGGAAGGGGCATGGCGTCCAGGCATTTAAAATCCTGTTTATGGGAGGCTGTCAGTCATAACGCAGCTCGAAAGAGAGAGAGAGAGAGAGAGAGAGAGAGAGAGAGAGAGAGAGAGAGGACCAAAGACCATGTTCTGACAACCTCAACCTGCTTTATTTATATATATATATATATATATATATATATATATATATATATATAAACAGCACCGTGCACTGGGTCATGGGGGCCACGTATTCCAAAGTCACTCTAGTCTCGCGTGGCCAGTCCCGTCATAGAGAAACATTGTCAGAAACAAACGAACAAATCCCTCATTTGCATTTGCAAGCCTCCACACACACGAGCCGTCATGTTTAATGCATCGACACCAGAACCCATCATCCAAAACAAAAACCCAAAGAATATTCCATGATTTACATCGACAGCTTCACATGCCCTGGGTCAGCCCACTGACAGAACGTCGTCGCCCTCCGTGCACACAACGATCTAATTCATTCTGTTTCATGCACCCCTTTCACCCGGAACGCCCCTTTCACCTTCCGGGATGTTCAGGCCGCAAGACTTCAAAGCCTCTTTCAATCCATCCTTCCATCTCTATATTGGTCTCGTCACGCTCCCCGCCCCTTACTCCCTCCACCTCTGACATACAGATCCTTCAAGCGAATCTTCCTTAGTTCATATTCTCCATATAAATGAACCTTTTCAGGAAACCCTGGTGAGTTTTCTTGCTTTGACTGCAATTACTACCATGCCTATCACGGTCTGTCCTCGATCAACGCGCCTTAAACTATATAGCGTCCCGAGGAATTTCATTTCCAACGCATCCACTTCCGTTCTTTTCTATTCATGCCCCAAGATTCACATCTACGCAACGTCGTCCAGACTACTATGCCATCAAACAAACCCATCTTTGCCTTACCATTTTATTCCCTTCAACCATCATCCTTTCTCAGATCATATTTTTTTTAACATCTATTTCAATGTTACTTGCACGATTTCATGTTACTACTACTTGACGTTCTCTTCTTACATCGCTCGAAGTGCTTGCTGTTCGTTCCTCAAAGCACCAAGGACTACCGCTCCCTTTCTTCCATGATATGACACTTCTGCTCTCACGTCCACTCCCATGAACATAAAGCACTCCACTTCCCCCAGGTCGTCTCCATGCAAACCATCCTGTCTTACCCGAACGCTCCACCTCAATACTGCTGACATAATATTCATACAGGTGCCTTCTTTCACACTGTCCCATCCTCACCATTTTATTCCAAGTTGATTTTCATCAACCATGTATAAGACCAACTTTGTAGTTTATTTATGTTCCCTGTTAAGTTGATGCCATCATCCTCGCTTTTTACTTCCCATTTGTAATAACTAATTTATATTGTACGGGGTGGGAGTTTTACACTCACGGGGCTCCATCTCTTGAACATTAACGGGGCTCCATCTCTTGAACATTATCACGCAAATGCTTAAATTTATGTATGCTGTCTGCATTTACCAAGTCCTCAGTCATTACATTACATTCATCTACCACTCTTCCTTAAATACTCCTTTTACATTTATTTGAAAGTTTCTTGTACGATTTCATATTAAGACTTTTGGTTCTTCTATGCCTGTCATCAAAATGTGTCTCAGTTCATTTCTCCTCAACAGAAAGTCATCCATTTGTTTTCTAATTATCTTTTCTAAAACCTTACAAAGCACACTCGTCAGCGAGGCCGGTCTGTAGCTAAGTGTCTGTTCCTGGTCTCCTTCCACATAGATATGAATGAATTTTGAACTCCAGAGGACAAAGATAGGTATGTTTGAAGGCACATTAGTTCTGACGAGTTGTATGGATGCAAAGCTTTGCCTTTACATGAGAATGTAGGGCAGAGGGTGAATGTGTTGGAAATGAAGAAAAAAATGGAAAAAAATATGTGATGTGAGGAAGCTTTGTCGATTAAGAAATAACAGGGTAAAAGAGAGGTATGGTAATAAGAGTATGGATGAGAGAGCTGAAGGTGTGCTGATATTGTTTGGACATGTGGAGATAACAAGGATGACAAAGAGGCAGCCTGAACTGCGAGATGAAGGCTGTAGTGAAAAAGGTGCTTGGGGCCTGAACATGCTGGAGGATGTAAAGTGCGCAGAGAACAGAGTAAATTGATGATACAGAGGGGGCGACATGCTTTCAATGGACTGAAGCAGGACATTAAATTTCACGGTAAATTCGGAAAGGTCTGTGAGACCTAGCTGTGATTTCTAAGCATTACACATAAGAGTTACAGTGGATGTAAGCGAATGAGACCATTTCTAGGTCTGTCCCTGATGCTGCATAGGTATAGCGGAAAACGGCGAACTCTAAAAAAAATAACATTTGTAAGTGCGTGAGCGTGTATGAAATAGATTAGTTTACTGGTCTATGAGCGTGAGCCGTGGTGCTAGGAGTCGATCGTAAGTAATTATATTTACTACCTGACATGTAAAGCGGTGCACGTACATGAAAGTGATAATGTGAACCTGTAAGACTGGAGCAGTACTCCAAGCATGGTGGGCGGTACGACCTCCCTTTAGCCCAAGCAAGCACCGCCTCCCCCTTCCCCCGCGCAGTCTAGCACCCTCTTCCCCCCACCCCCTTGGCCCCGTCCAACAACGCCCCCAACAAAAAGTAAAAATGCAGAATATCTAAACATCTCTGACGTGGCTGACAGGCAAACCTACATATACGTACTAATAGACGATAATACCAATATGTGAAGCAATACTGTGTTACACTGAGAAAGAAATCATTAAGCTGGTAATAATGTTTACTACAGATGGTGAGGAAGCACCTCCACGGGGCCCCACTCCCGCCCCGCTTGCTGGGCCGGCTCACCAACACCACAGAACGACCCACAACCACCTGAACAACACAAAGAGGATACATTGCCAGGTATCTTTACTGCACGAAGGAAATAAAATGGAGGATAGGTAATCCTTCACATACAGAGGGGCTTTATTCCAAACATTCCTTAGAGAAAAACGAAAAATAACTTCAATGATGGAGTGCTAGATGCCCTGAGGCGTCCAGCCAAGTGAACTATACTGCTGACCCTAACCTATCCAACACTCAAGCACCGTATGAAGCTTAAATCCATAAAATTCATGCCTACAAGGGCTGCAGGTAACGAGCGAGAGAAAATGGTGAGGCAGGGGAGGAAAAAGATGATGAAAAGCAAATTATAAAAAAGAAAATGGTATGGCTATACAGAACCTAAAAAAAAAAAAAATAACGAACGAGTGGCGAGGAAGATATGGTGAGACAGGAGGGCGTCATGGGAGGTGTGTGTACACAACACACATTAAAGACGGCCACCAGGCCACAAAAAAAAAGGTGCACTTAACCAATCTGACTTTATGCGTCTACCCGGCAGACAAACCATCAAGACAAGATATTAAAAGAGCTGGCCAACGCAACCAAAAAAAAAAATTTTTTTTTTGAAGTTTTACCAATACTAACAAGACCCTTTGATTTCATGGTGATTAAAGTGACTGAGGCGACGAAATCGAAACAGTTTATTAAAATAAAATAGAGAAATGGCTTTACTTGGGATACATGTAATCACCATTACTAGTGATGTTAGTAATAAGTGATATTTTGACCTCCATTACTGCAATCATATATAAACAAGCAAATGTGAAACCACAGCAACACGAAATCTTATCTTGAAAGTCTTCTAAACAGAGTTCTAAATGTAATCCTTCTCAGAGAATCAACCTCCGTCATTTACGATGGGAACAATTATGAAAAACATGGAAGATGAGAACATCCCCGAGAATAATATAAATCAAAATTCGCACAAAACGGATCCGGTTAGACTGAAATGTTCGCTCTGAACCACTGAAATGTTCGCTCTGAACCATCAGTTAAGAGAAACTGCCAGATGGAATAATCCATTGTGTTTGATTTCACAATAAACCTGACATAATAAATCGAAACTCACTGTCTCAAACACTTTTGACCGTCTGACTGAAACAGACAAAAGGATCCGGATGGTGGAGGGAAGTAGAAGGCCTTTCTAAAAACCAAAGCTCAGCAAAAGAACCGAGACCTGTGAAAAGATCTTAAAAAAGATAGCCACCGTAATAAAAATGTAAGATGCTTGGGAAAAGCAAAAAGGTCCATCAAAAATAATCATAAGCTTAAAAATGTAAAAAGCTTGGGAAAAGAAAAAGTTTGTCCATCAAAAATAATCATAAGCTATGTTTCAAACTGCCGAAGTCCCATTATGAACAGAAGGCGACATATTACATGTTGGTTTACTTGGATCTGGTATAACTAAGTACATTAAACCTAGACTCCACGATAGCTCGTTGCTAGAATGACATACTGAGTAGAATGTACAATTCAAATCCACTGCAGCGCAAAAATGCTTCAAAACTCACATGAAACACCATGGGAAGACCCCGTACTTCAAAAAAACGATCTGAACAGCTTCCTCCAAGGCCCAACAATCCAGCTAAGGTGTACAATACATAACAGATTTATGAGTTGAGGTATCATACAGTGTGGATATGTCCAGGCCCTCAAGAAAGACGTTTGATGTGAGAGTGAGGTTCACGAGTGGAATACTGCTCTTGACAACAACATAAGGTTTGTGTACGATGTACAAAGAACCTCGTCCCCCCTCCCTTGTAATATTTTTAATACATGGTACTCACACACAAGTACCCTTCCTTATACTTTTGCCCACCATACACTGATGCCGCCTCTATATACTACCACACGGCCAGAAGGCGTTTCTTGCCAACAACACTGGCAGTAATCATCTCCTTTATAGTATCTCCAATGCGACACAATGAAGCCCCTGCCCATTCATACTAAACGGGAACTGACTAGCTCCTTCGCTTACACGTTCACTGCCATATCGTAAAGTACCTTAAACATAATTACTTCTGAGTCACTAACCGACTAAAGAAACTGACATTCCTCCTTTCCACAGCCCAGGGCCCTCGATGGAACAAAATATATTGAAATAATGAAGACGACGAATTCTTAGGGGAAATGAAGATAAGGTGAAGAAATACAATAAAGAGGAAATAAATGATATTGCTGAAGAGACGAACAAATTTTCAGAAAATTAAGACCAAACTTTACAAATGTTGGCGCTGTCACCAGGAGTGTTTCTTGTTTCGCTACTCTGGAAGCTAAGCAAATATGAAAAAAAAAAAAGTGGAAGTGGCAATGTTATGTTTTCACCCCTCCCCCCCCCTATAACAGGAAGAAGGTAGTTTGATAAGGTAATGTAACTGACAGCTTGCCCATATGCTTGCCATGAAGTCACTACAAACAATTTCAAATACGCGAAGATATGAATGACTTCACGAGACATCAGTAAAAGAATCATCCACCTCGCAACTTCAGCTATATCCCGTATGTATATAAAGTTTTACTTTTTTTAACGCATACGACCAATAAATGTACATATAGTTCGTATAAAACTGACCCGAAAAGCTTCATTCACTCGGTAAGTGTCCGAGTGAGCGACACATGGCCCATAGGCAGCCATCACACACCAACTAGTGGCCACCGATATAGCCGGTATCCGCGAGCAGCAAAGTCCGGCCACCCAACACCAAGGACGAGGTGTTTGTGCGCGTGTGGGAGGCTCTGCCTGCCTGCTGGACTGGGTTAAGGCATTGGAGGTGGCCGTGCCAAGACGCCTACAACCGGTATGCCAAGCTAAGGGGGGTGCCAACCAGCCTCCTCATGCTGCCGAGTAGCACATGCCAAGGACAAAGAAGTCACGATGACACACTATTTCAACGTTTGCATTTTTCTCCCTGTTCATTGTCCATTTACTAATATCCCACACTCACGCAATAACCTTATGCTTCAAAGGGATTCAAAACCTAAGGAAACTTTCAGGGACTGAATATCGTCTGAGGGGCCTCAAAAGATGATCTGTGATGCATTGAGCATACTTCTCCAGGATATGTATTGTCCAAGAAACCGTGCACATCAAAGTCCTTAAATGTTTTACACAGAAAATTTGATATCCAAAAACAACAAAATGTCTACAAAATCCCTTAGACCCATAAAAGTTGTCTTTAAATGCCCCCCCCCCAAAAAAAAAAATAGTTTTCAAAACAGAATTTGAAAACTAAAGGCCCAGCATGTTCCTTTTGGGGGGAGACAAATATAAAACAAGGTGATGTACATATATGTGGCCATTGGTGTCACTTCTTAAAATACTCTGTTAAAGGTTCGTTTAATGTTCCTGATTCACTTTTCGCGAAGCCAATTAGCCTAAGGCCATCTTTAAACAGATGCCTCAATGATCCGGATGCGGTTCTTCCAACTGGAGGGCCAAAAACGATACCAGTGTTACTTCCGGAAAGATACTTTTAAAAGCTGTTATGGGTGACTATTTCCCCATGCACTGTATCTCTCAATAAGGCACTCTGTAGAAACATAATGCTATCATCCTTCCAAGGGGAAGAGTTTACCTAGGCTAGTCTTTGGAGGTCTAACCTAACAGATAGGCTCAACCTAGGACGTAGAGTTAAGTAGTTGGTCCAACAAGCCTTGGAAACCACAGTCCGCTGGTATGGTATACTTATTCTAGATGCTATACTGACATCAAAACTCATGAAATTATGGCTCGTCAGACCTGTGTTAACAGATTGAAGCAAATGAGAAATAGATGTTTGCCTCATATAAAGCATTTCAAAATGTTGTCATCACTCCTGGATCTACTAGTTGAATTAGACATGTTATTGCATGTGTGTGTGTGTGTGTGTATAGGGGGGGGGGGTGATATGCTCTGTTCTGTTGAGCTTGGGAGAGTGCTTCCAGTTCCTTTATCATCTTGTAGTAGATCAGTGTCAATTCCTCTTCTGGCAGTTCTCCCCTACCTCTGTTTGTCCTCACCGAGCCTTAAAATGGCTGTGTGCGGTGATCAGCACGTGAGACATGTTTAACTGTCCCTAATAAGCTGTGGTCTTCACAATATTCGTTCAGGCAGTGCCTAAACTCCTATGATTTGCATATTTTTGGTTGGTAAAATAGGCATCCTTTCCCAAAGTGGCATTTAACTTTCATTATCCAGTCCAGACATTTTTTTTTTTTTCACATGATATCACAGTACAGTACAATATCCAACACTATGGGAATGCAATGACTGTTAAGGCATATAATGTAAATATGCAAGAATGTGTTGAGGTAAGTGCTGTTAAAGCAGCACAATCTTTTTTTAAAGTGGCAAACATGGCACGGGCAAAATATGCCCCATTCAAGACCATCTCAGGCGGGAGAAAAAGATAAAAGTTGAAATCAATCAAGGCTCCACAAGTGTTTGTAGAGCATACTCTTAAACAAAGAAGGGTTATATGAATAAAAAAAGACAAGAGGAGGAGGAGAATTCTACATCTTAGCTGTTCGAGCAATGGAGGAGGCATTGTAACGTCCAAGCCTCAATTGGCCAGTCTCCACACAGAAGCTGTGGGAGGCAGCAGCCAAATGAGTACTACGAGTCCAAACCTTGGTGGTGGTGACACACACAAAGCTATTCATAAGAATAATGGCCAAAATATTATCTTTTTCGACATTCACACAGAGGTGAAGACTAAAATAATCTAAGTTTAGTTAAGTATAATCTAAGTTTAGTTAAGTTTCAGAGCAAATCAACATCATGGGGTGTTTGACAGAAAGGTATGCAAGGCACTGTACCTGTATTGAAGAAGTCATCAGGGGTGCGACCTGCAGCCATTAGCCACTTTAGCCAGTCAATGGTGTCCCAGTTCTTTATGTGCATGGCTGGGTTCAGCAGTAAGTCCAGCAGCTCACCAAGGACCTATAAAACAAAGGAAAAAATACAAACTTTAAAACACAGGTATCACAAACTAATTTGATATGGCAGGCCATATATATATTTCAATTGTGCCATATGTTTGATAAATTATGTAAATACAACATACAAACATTACACAGCAATATTTGTTTGCTAGAAATCATAGATATACAAAAAGCAAAAAAAGTTATACCTTTTGCAACAATTATGATTCTACAATCAAAAGGATACGGTCAATGCTATGAAGTATACAGATGAATGATTTACTTTATTATATGGCAGGACATAAATATATTTCAGTTGTGCCATATGTTCCATAAATTATGTAAATACAAAATACAAACACTACACAGCAATATTTGTTTGCTAGAAATCATAGATATACAAAAAGCAAAAAACATATACCTTTTGCAACAATTATGATCTTACAATCAAAAGGATAAAGTCAATGCTATGAAGTATACTGATGAATGATTTACTTTATTATTGTTATTGCTGCTTCCAGCGAACTGAAACCTTTTACTTAGGACCACTGTATCAAAGTATGGAGCAAGCAACTGAGCTGTGGCAACCTTGATTACCGAGTTCATGTACATCATGAAACTGAAAACAAAGTTCAGATTTGCTAAAGTTCATAACAGCAAATTACTGTTCACAGACACATGTTGCTCTAAACAAGGCAGAATTTTTGAAGCAAAAGACTTTAACCTGGGTTAAACTGGTCCACCATACTAATGTGCCAATCTCAACATTAGAAAGCATATTCTTCAAAACAGTCAAATTACAGCTCATTTATTTCCACTTTTGGAGAGACTGGTGCATCATATTGGGGAAAGTGTAACTTTCAACATCCAAATAAATATCTATACCTGCATAAGAAAAGCAAATTTTGCTCTAGGAAGAGACGTAGTCTCTACCACACAAAATATAGGCACAATATGAAAGACAGCTTGAACAAGCTCCTAAAATCACCATGAACCAGTAAAAAACTATGAAAAGTAAGACATAAAGCCAGAGAGAACTAGCAAAAGGCAAAAAACAAAAGGAATAAGATCAGGCCTGAGAAACGAACATCACCATATCTAGCCCAAGGAGACCAGAACTAACTAGTAAGAAGTGCCATACTCTGAAGGTACTATATACAATTCAGATGACCTGGTGGCATGCTGAAGGGAACTCAAATTCAGTGACCATACATGATATTTAAACCTTAACAAAACTTACAAGGGAACTCAAGTCCAGCCTATTCTGTCCAGAGGGGCACACAACAGCAAGGAAGGTCACTGGTGAGGGGACTTTAACCCTCTTGATATAGGATTTCATTGAATTCCGAAAATATCAGCAGATAGCACCTTCAGACAATACATGAAGGGTCAAATTACAATGGGTAGGAAGTGTATAGTAATAATTTTAGTTTACACTAATCCTCCAAAGAACTGCAATAATCCAGAATAGATGTATACAGTGAATAACGAAAATCAAGCAACAAGACACTCCTTCCTCATGGAGGAAATAAGGGTGGAGAGGCTGATAACAGCCTTCACGTTTCTAAATCAGCCAGATGATACCAACATGAACAGTTCTTTAATAAATATGGCAGCACAGTAAAGAGGTCATAACAAAAAGCTGTGTAAAAAGCTAGTTATAAAGAATGTTAAGAAGTACTGGTTAGAAGGTTTGTGTGGTGAATGGTTGGAATAAACTTACCAATGAGACAGTGAATACTGGCAATTTACAAAAGTTTAAAAGGCTACTCCATGGCATAGAAAGTTCAGGAGATCAGTACCCACGAGTACAACTCTCTCCCTGTACGATACAAGTAATTACTAAACAAGTTTTGGTGGTGCACTTGGCACTGAGTTCAACTAATGTAACTGAATTCCAACTCATTCAATGTCTTGAGGTAAAATAGAATACAACTAAAACAGCACAAAATACAGCAAAATAAGGAGTAAAGATATCTAAATGGAAAAAAATAAAGTAGAAATTTACTAAAGAATGAGTGCCATGAACAAGTTATTGACTGGTCAAGAGACATACTAGAACACTGTATATCTCCCCCCAAAAAATTGAGGGTATTAGGAAAAGAAAACATGTGTACTGATATAGTATATGAAATAAAAACATTAATCAGAAACAGTTTAGTTAGTATACATAAAAGTTCAGTGCAAATAGGAGGGGAGGCAACTGACACTGATATTACAAAATACAGATTATCGATATACAGGGGAGAACAACATACATATTGGAAAATATCTGACGACTGCATTATATGCAAAAACACCCTAAGCAGTCAACTGGGAACTGCTTGCTCAACTAGTAAACAAACCTTTCCTTTCAACTGTGTGAACATCAACCATGGCAAAAGTATATCAGTCAGTAGTGTCTTGTGGGCATATGAAATAGCCTGGACATGCATCTCACACATGCACCTCAATCGTGCACTTGGAAATATTGAATGAGCCTCTGAGGATGACGAGATAAAGTTTGTGAAAACTTACCATCACTCTTCAGTGATGTGCAAAATTCACAGGACATCACTCTTACCAACGATAAAGACAGCTTCAGAGATGGGAAATACTGAAATAAAGAGTGATCTAGTGGGCTCAATGGGCAGTGACGCAGTTAAAGACGGAAAATTAGGAAATAACATGGATACTGAATTGAAAAATGCAGGAGAGGAGAGAGAGAATCTACTACAGACACTAATGGTGAAAGAGGCCTTGAATCATCCAACAGGCACAAACAAGGATGCAAAAAGAGAAGACACTAGTATGGAGGGATAAGAAGAGTGTGGAGGCAAGAAATCTTTAAGCATTAGCACAGAAATACACAGGCACTAAATCATATATGAAGGGAGAGGGAGAAAGTGGAGGCTAGGAAACTCCCTCAAGTTTGACCATGTATATGGAGTGAGAAAAAAATCCAGAGTATACAAAGTCCACAGCCATATTGCAAAGGGAATCTGCATATATGGCAAAACTTGTACACTATACTGGGGAGAATGTAAATCTAATCATACTAGAAAATGTCTGGACTGGCTCAAGAAAGGTATATGCTGCTGAGAAGGATGCAAATTATATAACAAATTTGTGCAAATAATCACTGAAGTTTAGGTGATGACTGAATGATTAATGCAAGGACCACTACACATCAGCAACAATGAGATATATTTCTTACGCCGATCACATTAAACACCCTTTTTTTTTTCAAACCAGAATAAGGGGCAAACAGAGCCAGACAAGAAAATGATACTGGCTTCTCTCTAAAAATTGACTGAGATACTGACTGACACAGTGCTAACTCAACAAAACAGAACATACTAAGCCCACAAAGCAGAAACAAGTCATGTAACACTCTTCATTTACACCACAAAACAAATAAAATCCCCAATACAAGTGGCTTACTGAATGAGACAGAACATACTAAGCCCACAAAGCAGAAACAAGTCATGTAACATTCTTCATTTATGCCACAAAACAAATAAAATCCCCAACACAAGTGGCTTGCTGAATGAGTCTAATGCAGCATTTGTGACATTCACCGAAACACACATTATAGACCATGTGAATTGTGAGGTCTGGATCACGTACTACAACATGTACAGATGTAACAGGACTACAAAATCAAGTGGGAGAGTAAGACCATAAAATAAATATTCTTATAGTAACTGAGCTCCTGAACTGATGTTAAAGAAGTACTTGCTCTCAAGGTTGAAAATCCAAATCTGGTCAATGCACTAATCTGCAAACCACATAAATGCCTGGTGAATATCCGGTGAAGTCTTCAGGGGTCTTCAAACCTCACAACACAGGCTGTTGGGTTGTGTCACTGGTCAACCAAGTAGTTGAAAGCAGCTGCTCACATAGCACCCATAGCCTGGCTGGTCTAGTACATTTTGTAGGCACTTATCCAAGGCACTCTTAAAATCTCTTAAAACTTCCCTATTGTTCATCCCATGATGTTTCTGATGATAGCACGCATGGTACAGAAGAGTCTTGGCCCCAGATATTTAAGTTTTCATTTTGTGCATATCACATCTTAGATGCAAAACCCCAAGAATTTATGAAACATATATGAAACATAAAATCATGTCTTGACCTTCTCAGAAACCCAGTCCTAAATATACTACCACTCATAAACTGAAGACAAGCAGGAAAAAACATTGTACATGACACTACCGACATCAGAGGCAGAGCAGACAAACAGCTGCAAAAAAAAAAGAGTTACTTGAGCTGTTTGACAAGTTCTACCTCAGTCAGCAAAAAAAAAAAAAAAAAAAAAAAAAAAAAAAAAAAAATCCTAGCAGAAATAAAACTCTGGACTTCATCTTTATAAAATAATGCGGCCCTGACATGTAACATCATTATCTCAAACACCCTATACTCTGTTGAAAACCTAATTGAAAGAAGAACTTTTGATACAAAACTGCCTGGGCAAAACACATGTGGCCATGGTGTATTCAGCAATATCAGTTTTAATAATAAAAGAATAAAATGGGAAAATATAATCAATATGTCTGCAACATAATGAGAAACCCTACTGAGTATCAAAACAGACACTACAGACCATGCTGAATACCAGTACAGACAGAGGAGGAGTGTGTTAAAGGCATGACCACTTTGGTACTCCAAACCAGTGAAAAGAAAGCAAAAAGGTCAAGGGTACAAAGAGGAAGACAAACACTCTACATGAGGTAAGAAAAAAAAAATCAATATAAAAAATGCCACAGCTCCACTAGGAAAGGAAAGAAAACCTATCAAATGAACTAACACAGAACAAATCTAATTATTTTTTATTTCATCATACAAAACACAGGAAAAGCAGTAAACAAAAGAAGAGGAAAGAGCCAGTGATGAAATAGAAATAACCCAAAATACTTTCATCCATATGCAAAATGCGAAGTGAGGACCACAATCTCCATTGGTCCCCTAAAAATTTTTTTATATTTTTACAGATAACTGCCAGGAGATGAGTGAGGTTCTAAAAGAGTAGTGAATCAGTTTTCAGTGAGCCAATATCCATCTCATATAAATGACCCAACAGAAGTCTTAAAGAGTTATTGCCCATGCTACATATAATGGATACCACCATCTCACCACAGGATTTTGAGAGTGCCACTGGGAGTATGCCCACAGACTCAGCCCAAGACTAAACTCCTGTAACTGTCTTTGTAAAGAAATGCATGACACCAATCAAACAAGCACAAAGTACACTCTAGAGAAAAAGTCTAGATTCTGGAATCAGTAAAAAAAAAAAATCTTCAAGCACTAAGCTGACTAAATTTATTGAAACAAACAATCTACATAAGCTAGTACAATATGGTTTCAAGGCAGGACTATCTTGCCTTTTGCAATTGCTTGACCGTTATGATAAGTTTGGAGAGGCTCTAGAGGACAAAGAAAATGCTCATGTAATTTACACTGAATGTGCAAAAGTACTTGATGAATGTGACTATGGTGTTGGGGCACATAAAATGCATAAGACTGGATAAACTGGAAAACTTTGGATATGAAGAGACAATTTTTAACTAACACATCACTACACTTACTTGTAAACTATGCCATTTCCTGTACTCCCACAATAAAGGTCTCAGTCCCCAAAAGAACTTTACTTGCACTGCTCCTGTTCCTCATTATCATATCTGATACTCTATTGACATGAACATTAGTCAGAGTTTCATATCATTATGCCGATCTATCTCTGTGGTTGTTGATGGATCAGCCTCCCCCCTTTTCTCCATCAACTGCGGTGTCCCTCAAGGGTCT
>JAYMFT010080141.1:0-14315 GCA_038088735.1 Panulirus argus | reverse complement strand
ATATATATATATATATATATATATATATATATATATACATACATACATACATACATACATACATACATACATACATATATACATACATACATACATACATACATATATACATACATATATACATACATACATACATATATATATATATATATACATACATACATACATACATACATATATACATACATTCATACACACAAATACATACATAACACATACAAAAATACATACATAGAAAATTTAGAAGTATTTTTTCAACAAGCATTTTCATTTCAGTTAAGGACACGCCGCGCTAGAGCACGCATGTATTCCCTCAGGGACCCGGGTGTAACAGTGTTGACTGATCCAGTAGACTCTCTGCTACTGCATCAGTACGAGGCTAACAGATTCCTTAGCGAATCCGTTATCCTCCTTACGACACCAGCTGTACTAGATATAGTCTGACTGAGAACCCGCTGCTGCGTTCACAGTCATGCGGAACTCGGTGCTATATATCAGTACAGTGGGTCAGGCAGGTTATGATAAAAGACAGGAGGCAATGGTATTTCAGTGAACCGTGGCTACTACATAAGTAACATTAGGATATATCAACATGTTGATATGAGACGGATATTGCAACTTGTAAAATCGACCGTGACAGGATTCGAACCTGCAATCTTCGGATCCGAAGTCCGACGCCTTATCCGTTAGGCCACACGGTCATGAAGAATACCACCATGCACAGCCTCCAGTGTAGTGTCAACGTGGCCATGCAAAGTCCCTGAAGTTCCCAGCGCCATGCACGAATTCTAGCTAGAGATAACGCCACCGATGCCATACCAAACGATAGGTTGATTCAGTCACGGACACACCAGACGACAGGCTGATGCCATCACAGACACACCAGACAACAGACTGATGTCTTCACAGACACACAAAACGACAGACTGATGTCATCACAGACACACCAGACAACAGACAGATGCCATCACAAATACACCAGACAACAGACTGATGTCGTCACAGACACACCAGACGACAGACTGATGCCATCACAGACACACCAGACAACAGACTGATGTCGTCACAGACACTCAAAACGACAGACTGATGTCATCACAGGCAAACCAGATGACAGACTGATGCCATCACAGACACACCAGACGACAGACTGATGCCATCACAGACACACCAGACAACAGACTGATGTCGTCACAGACACACAAAACGACAGACTGATGTCATCACAGGCAAACCAGATGACAGACTGATGCCATCACAGACACACCAGACGACAAACTGATGCCATCACAGACACACCTGACAATAGACTGATGTCGTCACAGACACACCAGACGACAGACTGATGTCATCACAGACACACTAGACAAAAGACTGATGTCGTCACAGACGCACAAAACGACTGACTGATGTCATCACAGACACACCAGACAACAGACTGATGTCACAGACACGCCGGACGACAGACTGATGCCATCACAGACACACCAGACAACAGACTGATGTCGTCACAGACACACAAAACGACTGACTGATGTCATCACAGACACACCAGACCACAGATTTATGCCATCACGGACACACCAGTAAACCGACTGACGCCGTTCATAGTCCGCAAAACGACGCATTACGTCACGCAGTATCTCAACAATAGTGGCGACAAAGAAGCCTATGATCGATATTCACACCTACGACGTCATGCTTCAAACAAAAGATGCCAGACATCATTCTCAAAATGATGCCATTCACACCAAGCACAATAACAAAAATGACGCCACTGATACCATGCACAGTATTGAGAACGACTCCACTGAAACCATGCACGGTATCAAGAATGACGCCACTGATACCATGCACAGTATCAAGAATGACGCCCCACAGCCTCCACTAAGGAAGCAGCAATTATGCACAACTCCCGGAATGACGCAGGTATATGAAGGTACAGGAATAATGTAGCCATAAAGATATTCTAGAAGTGAGGAACCAATGCCTGTATCATAGAATGATACAGTCATGCACAGTCTTTGAATGATAGTCATGAACAACCCGAAGATTGATACAGCCACTCGGATATCCCAGAATTATGTAAACATGCAAATACTTGAGTCATGCAGAGATTACAAGAGTATGCAGTCATGCATAACATCTCCGAAAGTGGTACAGAAGCCATGCAGAGACCCCCAGAAATGATGCAGTCATTCAGTGCTTCACAGTAAGAAGTGATGTACCTGTTCAGATATACAAAACTGAGCTGGTCGTGTATAGCATGATTTTGAACTCATGTAGAGATTCCGTGTTGATGCTGTCACGCAAGCTTCTCTGAATTTTACATTCGTGCAGAGCTACCAGAATGATGCTTTCATTCAGAGACCAAACCTGGTTAATATATTCCACATGAGGCTGGATTAAGCTTGCATGTATAATTCTAGAGCCTGTGCCGTCTACGTGTTCGATGGTTCCTTTCGCTACTCTTCACGTAGATTCTGTTTTGTCAACTTTTCCTGAGCCGTGATGGTCAGAATTTAGTCTCTTGTCTATCGTCACTCCCACGTCCATTTTTTTGCGTCAGTTTTTTCAGTTGGTGAAAGACTGTTAAACTGTACTTAAGATTTACCATTCCTCGTAGTTCTGCCTTTCTCTAAATGAATACTCAAAAGTCACTTTCCTGATCAGTGGTTCTTACACTCAGTGTCCCTCCTGTAAGATCATGCAGTCATTTTCTGTCTGAATATTTCTGAATATCTTTGCATCATCTACATATACCGAGGGTAAATATCACTGTGGGATTTCAGGGACTCCAATAGATCACCGAGGAAGAGCACACACACACCACTGGTTCGAGCACAGATCCCTGGGGTACACCGCTTTCCACCTTTCAGGAAATCCTTTATTGAGATGACATACAGATCCAGCGATCTGGTACGTCCTCCCTTTGTAGATTAGCCTTGTTTGAGAAGCCTTATGAAAGGCCTTCATAAAACTCCAGTATGCTACGTCTACACACTGGGGTTGGTCGATGAAATGGGTACCTGGCTCAGGCTAGGGTACATAGCGTTATTGGGATGGCCTTGACTAGGGCCTCAGATGCCCGTGCTGTCTCATGTAACATAGGAGAAGAATATCAGTAACTGTCAGCAGATGCAGGACTGTCAAACCTCCTGGTACAAGTTCACACAGTTTGTCACTAAAGAGGTTATTTGTCATCAATAGGTTTTCTCTAACAATACTTTCTACAGCCGTATTTACAGTGCTTGTCAAACTTACAGGTGGGCAATTACCCACATGCTTTTTTGTCCCCCTTCATAAGTAGGATGGAGTAGTCTGCAGTCTTATCATCGATAACAGATAATGGTATAGACGCCGCACTTACACGGTCCTTCAATATTCTCGGGCGAATTCCAATGGAACATGGAATCTCACTACTTTCAGGGAGCTGAGATCATTTTTCAACATTATCCCTGTCTCTTACAATGCCATTCAGTGCTGGAACATGTTTTATTCTTACATCTGGTAACGTATCGATGTATCGTCTAACTCTGTTGTGAAGAAGTCTACAAGCACATATGCCTTCGCTTTGTCTCTATCAGTGAGATTCGTTTGGTGTCATCGTGGTATACGTCTGGAACTGACGATTTTCGTTTTTGACTTTACGTATATCCAAAATTTCTTGGGATTCCTTATAATTCCCACTGCTATCATATTTTCTTTTCACAGCTCTCCTGACTCCGGGTTCGGTTGTACTCTTATCTGAAGTAATCTACAGAGCGTCCGTATCTGTGCCACAAGCGTTACAGTACAGAGCGGCATTTGAATGTAGGAGGAGGATTGCCAGCTAAGCTTAGGAGATGGAGGCCAGAGAACTGCTGATGGAAATGAGTATTACTGATGAAGAGGAGCCATTTTTAAGTCGCTGGAAAGACGAAGGACAGGAAAGGGGCATCTATGGAAACCCACATTGAGGGAGGGATGCCTATGCAGCTTCGAATTAGTACAGTCTCAGAGGGTGAAGGGTTGCTTTGGTGAGGAAAGGGATACCTGTGGACCTCTGAATGGGAGCGGGGAGGGAGATGAAGTGCGTGTAAAGCTTTGGTAGGGAACACGGTACCTCTACACCCCTGGAGAAAAAACAGGGTATGGCATCGGAGGGGAAGAAAGTGTTTGTATGGCTACAAACGAATCGGGTTGTCTGAAAAACCTAAGATGGGGGAGGGGGGGGTGTGGGGAGGAAGGTGTACCACTATAACTTCCTAACCTGAACTGTATCAAAGGAGGAAAGGGCACCTGTACAATTCTGTAGAACAGTAGAGTGCATTAGTAACTTCGGATGGGAACGGACTTATGTTGCTGTGGAGGATAGCATAACAGTATAGAAGGGAAGAGGAGAGGTTTGTATAGAGAACGCCTGTATAGTTGGAAGGAGTAGGGGTAGGATTGCCTATGTAGCTTTGGACGGGAAGAGGAGTTGTCACTAGTCAATACTGGCAACCAAGAAAGCCACCCAGGGAGTCAGAACCTCTGGATGAAGGGGGCGCCTGTATGGTACGTATGTCACATTAACCACTTGGTACCTCATGACCGTGTGGCCTAAAGGATAAGGCGTCGGACTTCGGATCCGAAGATTGCAGGTTCGAATCCTGTCACGGTCGCTAACCATGACTTATCTTTTTCTTTTCTTCCGTACTTGTCCTCCTTTCCCGTGCTAGAGAGGTAGCGCCAGGAACATACAAAGAAAGGCCACATTCGTTCACATCCATTCTCTAGCTGTCGCGTGCAATGGACTGAAACCACAGACCCTTATCCACAAGCAGGCCCAACAAACCTCTCCATGGTTTCCCCCGGCCGCTTCACATGCCCTGGTTCAGTCCACTGACAGCACGTTGCCCCTTGTATACCACATCGTTCCAATTCACTCTTTCACTCTTTTCCGTGTACACTTTTCACCCTCCTGCATATTACAGGCTCCGATCACTCAAAATCGTTTTCACTCCATCCTTCCATCTCCAATTTGGTCTCCCCCTTCTCCCTACTCTTTCTCTCCGTATATCCTAACCTTTTTAGCACACCCTCCTCAGCTTTCTCAACCACGCGCTTCTTATTGTCACACCTCTCTCTTATCCTTTCATTATTTCCTCGATCAAACCACTTCACACCTCATATTGTCCTGAAGCATTTCATATCCAACACATGCACCCTCCTCCGCACATCCTTATTTATACCCTATGCCTCGCATCCATACAACATCGCTGGGACTACTGTACCATTAAACGGATCCGCTGTCGTCCTCCCAGAACCTTCGCTCCCTCACCCACCCTATGACTCACTTCCACTTCCATGGTTCCATTTCATAACAATAGCCTTATTTCCTATTTTCATGCCTGATTGCTTTCCCCGCCTGACTTGTAAAGATAAGAAATGTACGAACAACGACCTTATCTGAACACATCCATTTTCTGTCATGTAAAAATATTATGATTTATGTCCTTGGTTATATTTACATGTAATTGTGACACATTGCCAGACGCTTCTGGTATTATTGTACAGGGGTACCTAGTGTCAGCACTAGGATCCCGATTCCTCTATCAAGGAGTAAAGTATTAAAACTGAATTATGATTTATGTATTCCATATAAACGTTCGTATACCAACCATTAATTACGACCTGCCTAAACCAATTCATTAATATTCAGCCCGGAATTCCGCGTTATTTTCAGTAATGTAGCAGCAGGTACTCACAGTCAGATAATGAACAGGGAAGTTGGTTATGTCAGTATGATTATTACTTCACGAACGAGTTTCCTAGCTCTGTGTAGACACTGTGGCGGTGGGGAGACTACTGAATCAAGTAGTATAAAGTTACTGTGGGATACCGGGGTGAATATACAGATACTCTACTAGTGAGTCTTGCAACAGACTGGGAAATACTTGATTTTATTCTACCCACGTGAATCGTTATCACAGTGTTGCTGAGCCGCTAAAATTATCCAAGTGTGGTGGTACATCAGGCTTGGGCGTTCATCCTGTATCGGTTGTCTTCTCAGTAAATTAAATCTCTTGCGATAACAGAATCATGAACAATTGAGATACATAAATACAGTGGGCTCCGTCAAGTATCTTAAACGTTTGTTACTTTATGCCTTGCTGCTGTAGAAAGACTTTTTCATTTGGAAAAAGAAAACAAAAAGGGAGGGAGCTGAGAGTTAGAAATGATCGCTTGATCTGAGAAGAGTTTTGAAAAATGGTTAGGGATGCTAAAGACAATAGTATATGTGGAGAAATGCAAAATATCAAGAAGAAGACGGAAGCTGGGAAAGACGGGAAGAGGTCAGTGAGGAGTGTCGTGGGGCTGGAGGTGTAAGGCTAGTGAGGAACGTTGTGGGGTTGGAGGTGCCTTGGAAGATGAGAGAGCTCTCATCAGTCCGCCTTCGGTTAACAGTTTACGGCAGCCTGACACAGTCCCCCGTGATAACGCTCTCGCCATCATCATGACTGGCCTTTCACATTAGTCATCCTGGCGGGGTCGATCTTGGGGCTCGGGTGGCAACCTCAAGATATGGAACGATTGTGATTGTCATTCTGGGGGGAAGGGTTGAGCAGCGCGGCACTAACGTACGTACTTGGTGTGTCATACCAATTATTTTGTTATGCCTTTCCATAACATTCATTAACACTGCAAGAGTAAACATACTGAGTTTCTGACAAAAATCTCGTGAAGAACAGAACCGGGTAACATTTTGCGCCGTTGTTTTTAAATAATTGTCTGACATGCTTTGTCCGCATGGATCTGCGGACTCTGCTGGGGGACAAAGAATGCCCTACCAGATAGTTTGCCTTCCAACACAGGTGATCGGAGACAAGTTCTTCATCCCTCTGAAACCACCGCAGGACCTTCCAGCCTCACAACTCCGGACGGCCAACCTACAGCCTAATAGTAGCAGCACTTTTATGTCTGGTAACTGGTCCTCACCTGGATTCTCAAGGCATCTCAACAAGTAACTGGTCCAATGGCTGTTTTTAAAAGACATTAGATTTAAGATAGAGGATCTGCTTACAATTCATACAGCAGTTTCATTAGCTGATTTGTTAGAAACAACCTTCTTCCACTGCTTATTCCGATATATCGCAAAATATGTGTATTACATATATTTACGTAAATCTAGAGTTTCGTTTTTCCTTTGAAAATAATACATTTTGATGGTGCATGATAATTCATCCTATCTGTATCTTAAACTGATTCATCGAACTGACCTCTTAATGTGCAATCCATTCCTTCAGCTCTGCTGTGAGAGGAGAGGCAGTTAGAAGATGTGCCACCCAAAACTTCAGTTCTTCTGAAGTCTTTTCTTCATTATAGTCTTAACTCTTTGGTGGTGGATGTCAACGGGGAGACCAATGTTGAATCTCGATCTTAAACCTGGTTTTTAGCTCTTATCTCTGAGAGGTTGTGATCCAGGAGAGGAATTGCTACATTTATTTTCCAGTGCGCTTTATTTGTGGTTGAATTGGCCTCTTTTGTGTCACCCTCTGGGCGATGCTCTCGCTGCCGACACCCAATGATTCACTTGCAGTGTACCAGAAGAGGAATTCTCTGTCAATGTGGCGCTTTGTCTTCCAGCCTTGTGGTCACGTCAGCAGTCATTCTGATCATTGCTTTTTTCACAATTGTGGACAGTGGCCGAGTTATCTGCAATATCGTCTGATGGCTTGACGCTTATAAGGAGACCTAAAGCTCTCCCTCTCGCGTCTTGGTCCCACGACCACTTCTCCCGTGGCTATTCATCAACATCGCCTGTTTCCACAACCCAACTTTATTTTCATTAGACCTTCCAGTTTTGGCGCGCGAGATGTAAACCCTTTCTTTTCCAGTACTCTTTCGAGTAGCTTCTGTCTCTCTGCTGAGAAATCAGAGAACAAAATGATTTGGGTGAGGAAGTCCACCGTATTTTCGATTACGGATATCTTGCCAGATGATGCAACGCAGTGATTCCCCATGTGACCGTGGCAGTGAGTGTTGGACGACTCTGCCCTGAGCCCCTATCTATCAGCTCTGATAACATTACACTAGCCTCATCACAGGCATGCCCCCTTCCCTTCCACATCCAGTTTCTTTTCCATTTGTCCTGACCTGACCATGTCGCCAGAATGGGCTCAGTGGGTATCTAGTCATCTACCCAGGATGGCCCACGTGAGTACCTAGTACTCTAGCCAGGATGGCTCACGTGAGTACTTAGTACTCTAGCCAGGATGGCCCACGTGAGTACCTAGTACTCTAGCCAGGATGGCCCACGTGAGTACCTGGTCCTCTACCCAGGATGGCTCACGTGAGTACCTAGCACTCTAGCCGGGATGGCCCATATGGGTACCTAGTACTCTACCAGGATGGCCCACGTGAGTACCTAGTACTCTAGCCGGAATGGCCCATATGGGTACATAGTACTCTAGACGTGATGACCCACGTGGGTACCTAGTCCTCTAACCAGGATGGCCCAAGTGGGTACCTAGGACTCAAACCAGGATGGTCCACGTGGGTACTTACTACTGTATCCAAGATGGCCTACGTAGGCACCTAGTATTGTAGCCGGGATGGCCCAGGTGGGTACCTAGTACTCTAATCAGGATGGCCCACGTGGGTATCTAGTCATCTAGCCAGGATGCCCACGTGGGTACTTAGTCATCTACCCAGGATGGCCCACGTGAGCACCTAGTACTTTAGCCGGGATGGCCCATGTGGGTACCTAGTACTTTAGACAGGATGGCCCACGTGGGTACCTAGTACTCTAATCAGGATGGCCCACTTAGGTACCTAATACTTTAGCCGGGATGGCCCATTTGGGTACCTAGTACCTTAGCCGGGATGGCCACCTAGTACTTTAACCAGGATGGCCCACGTGGGTACCTAGTACTCTAACCAGGATAACCTACATGGGTACCTAGTACTTTAGTCGGGATGGCCCACGTGCGTACCTAGTATTCTAGCCGGGATGGCCCACGTAGGTACCTAGTACTCTAGCCAGGATGGTCCACGTGGGTACCTAGTATTCTAGCCAGGATGGCCTATGTGGGTACCTAGTACTTTAACCAGGATGACCCACGTAGGTACCTAGTACTCTAGCCAGGATGGTCCTCGTGGGTACCTAGTACTCTAGCCGGGTTGGCCCACGTGGGTACCTAGTATTCTAGTCGGGATGGCCCACGTGGCTTTCTAATGATCCAGAATCATCAACGGTCGTAGGGAAGACAGGCCTGGTGGAGAGGGGGGGGGGGAATGGTATTGATGGTCCTGCTTGACACTCCCCCCCCCGACTAAACGGGGAAGGCTGGGTTGGAAATGGGGTTGGGGGGGGTTGTCTCGACCATCATGAACCCCTCTGCCCCCATCCCCCCCACGGTGTACAAGGAGGAGGTTGAAGGTTGTCAGGTCCTTAACTTTACCCTTAAGTCGCAAAGCCAATGCAGTGTTACCTAAGGCAGTACTGGTACGTTACCCAAAAAACGAAGCTTTTACAAAACTTCGACCGTGACAGGATTCGAACCTGCAATCTTCGGATCCGAAGTCCGACGCCTTATCCATTAGGCCACACGGTCATGGCGACTGCACTGGTCACTGTGACCTACGGAGCCATTCACGCGCCCCTTCCCTATTACCCTGGCGCCTGAGGCGTATACAATACCTGGTTACCAGTGTTGACTACTGGGGCTCCCAGAATAAAACGCCGACGGACGTCATCTCGAGCCAACGTGAATGACAATCCCTCTGACTTCACCAAGGCCAAGCAGAGCTTTTTGACGTCACTGACCGCCAAGTAGTAGCCTACAGGTTCTAGAATACTGTTATCGACTTCTTATGCCCTTCAGATGTCACAGAGATGCCACACACCACTGACGCCATACTGATGCCCCCGTGGTAACACCAGTAGCGTCATGCCCAGCTGGTGGAGTGACGCGAGAGGCATCAGCCGGACTAAGCAGATTATGAACACACAGGAACACATGGTATATCTTAACATTAGACCTCTCCCTCACTGTACATTTCTCACTTTTTAAGTTTATAACCTATTGATCTTAACTGTTTGATAACACCTGAACCTTAATCAGTTGTGTTCTCAAACCCCCGTCCACTTGGGATGGTGTCACAACGACACCTGCCATCGTATTAGTGGCACCGCATGATGAAGACACCGCCATAGAGATATTACATTTATTATTGTTACAATCATGTGACTACCGTCGTGCGTACGGCGTTTGGTGAAGGGTTGTGACCACTTCTACACCTCCGTAGGGGCGAGAGGGCGTCTGCGCACCCTCGAAGAGTGATTATTATCTGTGCAATCAAAGTGTTTCTTTTTGTGTAATGACTGTACATTGAGTGTCTTTATTACTTAGGAGCGGGAGGGGACAGTTGCACATCTCTGGAGCGAGCGGTGGGGTGTCGGGTGGGAGGCCTGCAGTTCCCCAGGGGGCGAGAGGAAGGGACGACCTGTAGACCCCCAGAAGGGGAGGGATACGGGGTAGCAGAGGGTGTGTACAGAGTGTTTATAAAGTTAGGCACGTAAAGGTTTAGAGGATGAAGGTCGCATGTGCATTTTTGGGGGCGGATGATTTGCCTGGCATGATATGAAATGGGGGCATTTATACAGTCGTGGAGGGGAAGGGTTGCTTGTATATCAGTGATGATAGGGGTGATTTTGACAGCACAATCGGAGATAGATACGTTTATATCGGTCAGGAAAGAGACTAGGGTTACAACTTCAGAGGATCTAAAGCTTTATGTATTGATTAGCAAGGACAGGAGGCATATATACATCGCTGGAATGGGAGAAAGAACCTTTACAGCTATAAAGGGTAAGGGGGAGCTCGTGCAAACTCTCGATTTGTACAGGAGGAGGAAGGATGTCTTATGAAGGTCTGAAACGTAAGGAAAAATAATTGTGCATCTTTTGAGAGAGGAGACACCATCAAAACCGTTTTTATTACGACCTTGATAAGCCCACATACACTCTAAAGACCTTTGACCTGACGCTAACGAGTCTTGTCTGAGACCATCTTCACTAAACATTTAGCTCAGTACATCCCCGTCTTCATTACATACTCGTCTTCACTACATCCTATCTCCATTACCTTAGTTTTACTGAACCCTCGATAACAATGGCTTTAGACCTGGCTATGACGGGTCTTCAATACACCCCCTTCTTTACAACTCCCTCGACCCCACTTGTCTTTGACTACACCTTTGACACCAGTGGCTTTTGACGTAACCCTCTCGAGTCAGTGCAAAAGACCATATTTTCTCCACCCTCATCCGAACTACACGTCTAGCACAGATGGTCTTTGGCGATGATGGTTTGAACTGACCCTTATGGATTAGGTCGAATGTACCTTCAATATACCAGGGTTCAGGGATGATTATTGTAGAGAGAAATAACGCATTGGGCTGACCCCTGCCAAATTAGCAGCAGGTGATGACCTGGTCTGACCTCTGCTGACCCAGTAGTAACAGTGATGGTCTGGGCTGACTCCTGCTGACCCAAAGTACGTAACAGTGATGACTTGGGCTGACTCATGCCGACACAGCAGTAACAGTGATGACCTGGGCTAACTTCTACTAACCTAGCAGTAACAGCGATGACCTGGTATGAATCCTGCTGACCAGTGGCGACCTGGGTTTCTCCTGCTTATGCAGCAGTACCAGTGTTGACCTTCATTTGATCTGTGCCGGTAACCCCGGCAAGTTTATTGTGCACCTTATGATCATCCTGTAAGCGGTAGTGCAATAGGATTACAGAGGTCACAAAGGGTCCTAGTCAGACCCCAGTAGGTTGATGTTACATAGAATGTTACAATTCATGACAGGTATTTCATCACGTGCATTACATAGTTTCCTATGGTAAGTTTTATCGGCTAGATAAAGGTATCATGACATTTCTTGCAAGATTTGTTTAATCCTTCACTGACTCCTGCTGACCCAACAGTAACAGTGATGACTTGGGTTGACTCCTGTTGACCCAGCAGTATCGGTGATGACTTGGTCAGAATCTTGCTAGCCTAGCAATAAAATAGCGATGACCTGGGCTAACCCTTGCTGACCTAATAGTACATTACAAGAAGGCAGGTAACCTGGGTAGGGTAACAGTCCAGGCTGCTTCTGGAACAATTCACTCGCGCGGTGCAGGAAGTTGATATGACCGTGTGGCCTAACGGATAAGGCGTCGGACTTCGGATCCGAAGATTGCAGGTTCGAATCCTGTCACGGTCGTTTACTACTTTTTCCTCGTGAATTTGATGAGTAATTTGTCATTTGAGAGAACACCATGGACTCTAAACAAAATTACTAAAGATGGAAAAATAATTATATCTTCTCAGACGACGCGCATCTCAGGTATAAGCGTGTGGTGGTCTTGTTACAGGTATTGACTGCGGATTCAATGCTGCTGTACGATGCACCAAACTTTTGTCTGTGACTGGAGTCTCCAACGTAAAAAAAGAAAAGAAAAAAAAAGAAAAAAAATGTCGGCGAACGTTATACAACTACGAGAGGGAACGAGGCGCTGGTTCATTCGAGGGCTTCGCTCAATTTCAACATCACCTTCGCCGAGAGAGGGGGGGACCAACAGATAGACATGAGTGACTCTGTGGGGAGGGGATCGACAGAAACACATGGGTGATTCTGCTGGGAGAGAATCAGTAGACACAAATGGACTATTTTGTGGGGAAAGGAGCAACAAAAACAAATGGTAGATCTCATGCCAAATGCGACAAGGGTATGATATACATGGGCAGCAACGTCCCAACCATCTACTACTGATCGACGCCCGTGGACCGCATGCACGTGGTGGAAGTAATGAGCCTGATATAAAAAAAAAAAGTATAACTCTTGTAGAATATTTGCACAGGTGTAAATGGGAAACTGAAAAGAAAAATGTATATTTTCACAATCAGTTGGAAAGTTTGCAGACTACATTTTTTCTTCTTTTAGCGAGAATTTAAAAAGATGGTGACTATAGAGCCAAACGGCAAGTCTAAAGTTATCATATCGTGGTAGTGTTTTGTGCAGAAGTCGGTTGTTCTTTTGAGTTTCAGGCTTGGTGATTACCAAGGTCATTAAAGCCGTCAACGTTGTTTTAATTACCAGACGAAAAATCTTTAGTATTTTTTTTTGAGTGCTCGACATACTGGAAGTGATTTTACCCGTTCTCATGACTTAAATGGCTTCGACTGCCAATTTAATGCGGACTGTATATCATTTGAAGCTTTGCCTTCTGATCTATAAGCTATGTTCAAGGGATCGTGTGGCCTGATGGGTAAGGCGTCGGGCATTTGATTCCAAGATTGCAGGTTCGGGTCCTGTAACGGTCGATGTCAATCATAACTCCAAGAAAATCAGTTTCTGTTTCATTCTGTTATATTGAGTCGCCTCTAAACTATACGACAGTTCCGACGGCAGCGAGCGGCTTCTTCTCCAGTTACTGCTCTTACAGAAATGGGCTCTTTTTAAAACTACCTTTACAGATATGCGGTTTTCAAACGCTTCTTCAACTCCCTTATCAGAGGCCGCTGCCTTACCACCTAACGGGCCACACCGCACTGCTACAGACACTTCAATCGTTACCTGGGCGTGGTGGATGCAGCAGTCTCGTGCGGCAGATGTCCTCTGCAGGTGAGTGGTTCTTGTGAGCTGTGGCACCTGATACTTAAGACCACTCCCCCACTGAACACAATGGTACAACAACCCTCGATCATGTCGAAGCGAACCTCGAGCCAGGTGTTTCGAGACCCGTATGGGTCGAACCACCTGGCTGGCCTTTTGACAAGCCTTGATTCTCTGAACTGACCCCTAAGGATCGAAACCTCTAGACAGACAGAACCTAAACTCTTTTAACACTTGTGTATAGCGGTGTCGTGTGAGTAACAAGTTGCAAAGTATGTGAGGAGGGAATTCTACAGTCGCGGGGGTTCGCCCATCTCTTGAACTGTTCTCATTCCCCATTGCGGCATGCTACTCTCATTCGTTATTTCATAACTCATTCCATCCCACTCACCCAATGTTCGTATAGTATAAGAGTACTTCTCTATATCTTTTTTAACAAGTATCTTGCTCAATTTCATATTAGGTCCTCTGGTTGTTTCATACCGACATCCTTCGAGCAGTGTGGTGGCGTTGTGTGTGCCAGAACACGAGCGTGTGGTGGCGTCGTTTCGTGGCACAGAACGTGTGCGTGGTGGCGTCGTTCGTGGGACAAAAAGTGCGTGTGGTGGCGTCGTTTCGTGGCACAGAACGTGTGCGTGGTGGCGTCGTTCGTGGGACAAAAAGTGCGTGTGGTG
>JAYMFT010080130.1:0-14315 GCA_038088735.1 Panulirus argus | reverse complement strand
ATATATATATATATATATATATATATATATATATATAGAGAGAGAGAGAGAGAGAGAGAGAGAGAGAGAGAGAATGAAAATATATCGATATTATATATTTTTCAAAGAAAAGCAAATTTAGTGGGTGAAAGGAATTATATAAAGACACAAGTGTGAAAGTTCCGTGCAATAACTACAAAACGAATTCATTCAAAAGATGTAATTAAGATATTAGCAACTGCGGGAAGGATTCTAGGTAAAGGCTAGCTCAGTAGACTACAGAATCCTGTTTAAAACAAGAAAAAATAGCTATAATGTTATCAAAGAATCTCATCAGTTAGATGTGTTGCCACTTCCCTAACCTCGCATGACTGTGTGGTTAAGCTGGGAAGATTCAAGATACGAGAAGTCGCTGATGAGGAAGCCGACGATGTAGGTGGACATTGGCAACGTAGTGTTGAAGGCGTCCCACACCCAGCCATCCTGCCCAGCTCTGGTGACGAAGGAAGAAGGTCTCATATACAGGGAGAAATGTCTGCCCAGTGGTGAAGCTGTGTATCCACGCAATCTTCTCTGTGTCACAATTGCTGAGACAAACCATATCCATGGATTATTTTGCCTAACTTGTCACTTAAAGCTTTAGTCAGTGCAAAGGTCGCACAGTCGTACTCAAGGGTTGTTTGTACCTTGGTGCCAAGAGTCGTACCGTCGAGCTCACTGAGGGGTTGTTATCACTCACATGGGCTGGGTGCTTATGAGTGGCATGTTGGAGAGGGCCGTCATATTGGTCTGCCTCGCCAGGTAGACGTCGAAAGTTGCCTTGAAGCTAGGCTCGTCGAAGCACGGGAACGCTCGCCGGGCGTCCGTGGGCGAGAACTGTGTCGCAGCCAACAACCTGGAAATATCGGTAAAATATATTTTCCTATGAGTGCTTAAAAGACACGCTGAAACATTATATACAAATTACACAAATATAAGCTGCGTAACTCCGTAAGGGACACTCATGGGACTTGTATTCACCAGATAGTAAATGCTACGTTTGATATTTTCATTCGAGCTTCGATCACGAAGGTGAAAGCGAACCCGGAAGAGACACGAAACTGACATGCAGCAGGCACTTGGTGTGGGCCTTTAGTCATTACCTAACCATAACTGAGGAGTCTCAAACATCAACGCCATATTTGAGTAGATGAAACGCAAGTTTTTTGGCGCTTGAGAATAAGTTCTCGGGCTGACAAGTCACATCAAGCGTGCAGTACCTATTACGATTCTGCATCGCGTAGCAACCACTCTTGCATACCACAGAACACAAAACAGAAGAGATTACAAGACCTACCTCTGGGTGCCCTGGGCGTCTTTGTAATCCGAGCGGTAGAACCCGACCAACTTGTCGTTCAGGTATCCCTGGAAGTCCATGTGGAAGAGGTAGGTTGTGTTAGGCAGCAGCCGTTGCTCCAGGTGGGCCGTGTAGAGCTGCAGGAGGGAATCGTAGGTCTGGAGGACCACCCTCATCCTCTCTCCAGCGGTGTCCTCGGCCACAACCTGTACCCGTGATCCATTATACAGTATATGAGGAATTTAATGGTTAATTATCTAATTACACACACACACACACACACACATTTTTTTTCCATACATATTCGCCTTTTCCCGCATTAGCGAGGTAGCGTTAAGAACAGAGGACCGAGCCTTAGAGGGAAAATCCTCACTTGGCCCCTTCTCTGTTCCATTTTTTGGAAAAGCAGAAACTGGAGGGGAGGATTTCCAGCCCCTCACTCCCTCCCCTTTTAGTCACCTCTTACGACACGCAGGGAATACGGGGGAAGTATTCTTTCTCCCCTATCCCCAGGGATAACATACACATATATATATATACATATACATATATAAATACACGTCCATTTTAATACTGGCTCGTCTTCATACATTCCTGACACTACCCCACCCCACAGGAAAAAGCACAAAAGCATGAAGGCAAGGCAGCAGCAGGAAACATCTGTTCACACTTATTCTCCAGCCGTCATTTATAATGCACTGAAACCATAGCTCCCTATCCACATCCAGGCCCCACAGACCTTTCCATGGCTTACTGCAGATGTTTCATATGCCCTGGTTCAGTCCATTGACAGCACGTCGGTCCCAGTATACCACATGGTTCCAATTCACTCTACTCCATGCACACCTTTCACCTTCCTGCATGTTCAGGTCCCAATTGCTCATCCTTGCTACTAATGAAGAAGGCCAAAGGAAATGTTAATTTTTTCAAACTTTTAAGAGGCTTTCTTTGTGTTATTTGTTGTAGGAGTTTGTTTTTCAATGTAATGAAAATACATTTACATCTCTTGGATTGATACCAGTACTATTTGCCTGGGTATCAGGAGGGTTAGTGACATATGCTTAGTGATCCAGCACTTTAGTGGTTGTCAAGTTGTACTCCTCTGACCCAGGTAGCTCTCTTTTCTTTCTGCCTCACTAACATGTGGACTACTGGCATTCTGTCCACACACATACAATCTCTCCTTATCATATGTAACAGTTGACAACACTTAACTCAGACAGCTCATTCTTGGTAACTCTAGATTTTCCTGTGGTAAGCACTGTGTGCTAGCCCTGCCTTTTAGTAAAATGGTATGGGCAGTAGATGGAAGTATTAGGTAGGAACATTTAGGTAAAAGTAGAAGGTAGGAGCATTATACAGAAATAGTCATTAGTAACATTAGGTAGCAGCTTCTGCAAACACTTCGCAAGACTTGCCCTCTGCCAGTGGTCTGTTAAGGGTGAGGCACTAAAGGCTAAGAGGAGGCACTGGAGTTCTTTAATTACAGAGACTGTTGCCATGGCCACCCCTGAGGGAGTTCCAATTGGAACAGGCATCAGAGATATAGATAGAATAGTGTTTCTTGAAGTTTCAGCTTTTAAAGTATCTTAAGTCTGTGTTCTCATGTACTAACTTTTTATCTCTTGGTAGGAAGTTGTTACTCCTATAACATTCTTGGGAGAAAAAGAAGTTAGGACCTAATGGGCTGTTCCTGTTTGAATTCCTTTTTATTCCTTTGTTGAGACACTGGTATTAATAGGTTCTAAACCTTGAACATCTCTAGGAATAAATTTACATGGTTCAGTCATCATCAAATTTACACATGGAGTTTCCCCACAGCTTTTCAGAATTGCAACCCTAGTATTGGCAGTGCATGAGTTGCTAGCATTTCATAAAACATTAAAGATGAACTTTCAGCCTCCAGCTATGAAGAGCAAATGAGCTGATTGAACTCAATTTTGATGAAGAAGAAGGAGAAAATCCTCACTTAAATTTTCAAGCATGAAGAAGAAACTAATGGGTGGATGTTAAGCGGTTAGGACAATCTGAAAAAGAATGGACCTTCTGCAACCTCTTTGGCTGGTCTCAACTACTTTCCATTAATCTTCATGAAAGAAACAGTCAAAAAAGTTCTCAATTATACATTCAACGGCTCAGCTACATTTTGAAAAACACTCCAGAGAAAATATTTTTATTAAAAAAACCAAGTTAAAATTCTTACCTTATTATCTGCTTACTCCTAAGCCTTTTACCTCGTGAGGATAACTTTGGTTTACTGCCATCCAACTCCACATCTGCATCAACAATTCCTTCTTCACCTTTAGTAAGTCTTGTTTGAGAAGTAGATGGAAAGTCTTTGTTTTCAACTTCACATGGTTCTTCATCAGCTGTCTTGGGAATTCTGAGAGGAGTAATAGTTGAGGTCTTGCCAGTTGTTGCAATTACATGATATATCAGATTTTCTTCATTATCTACAACTGATGTCTCACCTGTATTCACAATTTGTATTTTGGTTCTTCCATCTTTTCCAAGCACAGCTTCCAATCCATCCTTTGCGTTACTTTCTTGCTTAGATGTATTTAGCAAATTTGCTGCACTAGAACTTGATGGAGAGGGAACATCCTCTTCACTCTCACTCATTTCTTGCAGCATACCCTCATCTGGAAAATCTTCTTGTAGCGAGAATTTCTTTCCAAAAACTCCAACATAGCTGGTAAAAAGGTTTTCATCAAATGCTTCCAATGATTCGGCTTTCCTACCTCGACCTCTACCTCTACCCCTGTTTGAAAATTTTGAAAAGTTATTGGTTAGACTTACATCCTCTTCATCAGAAGTATTAAAATCTGTTACATAGTCATCTAATACCTTTGATCTCCGTTTCCTTTTTGGCTTGTACTCAGAGTCAGATTCAGCATCTCCAGGGTCTTCAGTGCTGTCATAGACCAATAAGGATGCTGTGCTAGTTTTATTGTTTATCTTCCCTAGCTGTAAACTGGGAGCTGAATTTGGATAATAGCTTGAGGTAGCTGTTTCCTGAGCCGGTGTTGTTCGAGGTATGAAAGTTCCTTTTCTGGGACGTCCTCGCTTTCTTCTAAATACAGCTGTTCTGTTAGAGGGAATAGTACCCTGAATGCCTTGTGACTGGGAAGTATGGTTAGATTTTTCTGCAATACTAATCTCAGAAGTTTTTGCTCCTTGACCACCTATGCTATTTTCAATTTCCTTCAGCACGTTCTCCATCACACGATATGAACCATTGGACTGCTTTTCCAATTTTCCTTCCTTAAGAAACTTTTCCATCACGTCAGAGGATATGTTCATTTTGACTCTTCTTGGATGAGTGAATATGCTACTCTCTCCCTGAGATGCATCCTGAGTCTCTGCTCTTGATAATGAATCCACAAAACTACTGCAATCATCTTCTGCTTCAGAACGAGGCTCCATTTTAACTGACACCTTGTGTTCAATTTCAGCAGCTTCTTGGCCTGTAAAATAAAAAAAGAAGGCTATAATGTAATATCTAAGTGTTTATTAAGTTCCAGACAAAAGGTGAGATATCCCAAGTAAAGGGCTTACTTGATTAAAGCAGAATCTAAAAAGAAATGCAATTATTTTGAGGGCAATATTTTTAATGCAAAGCCAAGAGTGAGCTGGGGGGGGGGATTACTAGCACAACTTTAGGAAGTCATTTATTAATGATGCTGTCCACTAACCTAATCTTTATTAAAGACCAGAATAAATTAAAATGTCATTAATGGCCCTTAGTTCAGTTACTCAGTTTACTAATCAACTGTGTAAAAAGAGACCCTCTCAGAAAAGATGAATTACTCTTGAATCCACACAAAGGAGAGACATTTCTGCCATGTTACTAATGCTCTAGATTTCAAGTTCTTTGAAATTAAACCAATAAATTTTCAGCCTATGACTGCATATGAAGCAGCCATTTTACTAATACAAGTGCAAACAGACTTTATGCAATAAAACAATAACAAAAAGATCCAACATATTTATTTGATAGGTAACATATGTCTGAAGGATGACATACTCCAGGTAATATAATAAATATCTATGATTACTTTCTTAGGAACATTACCAAACAGTTCAGCAGTAATCTGTAAATATACCAAAAATATTCATTTATAACAAAGAGGTAGCAGTATATCTGGATTATGAGTCCACATCAAACTGATTTTACTGAGAAGGATCACTATCCATCTCTCTATACCTCTGACACTTGGTTCCAACTGGAGCTTCCTCAGGGAGGTGGCCAAGGCAACAGAGTCTCCATAACTAGTGAACTCCAGTGATGCTTTTTAGCCTTAAGTGCAGAGGCTCCTACCTAATGTTCTCACTAACATTCCATTCCTCAAACTGAAATCCCTTACAATGAACATATCAACATACTGACATGTCTCCTCTGTAATATCTTTAACAATGTACAGCACATATATCACTAATACTGTTACATGATGCTAAAGCCAACTAAAAATGTGCTTTTGCATTGGAACTTTAAAGTTTGAATTCAAATGAAGATTGTGAGGTATTCTTCAGTTTCAACACTAGTTTCTCTAACAATCATACTACAAAATGACTATCTCTGAGGGAAGAATTATGATAGTAAGTGTCCCGCTCAAAAAGAAAAATTTTTACAGGGATAAGAATTTAACCCTTCATGTCATCTTTTAATGAAACAGTAAAAGTTACCCCTACTTAACGAAACTTCTTTATACTTTTTTAAATATGGTATGAAATGACAAAAAGTTAAAGACAGTGGACAATATGTCTCCAGTCACTTGAACTGATGAGTTCAAAAAACAAATAATTCGACCAATTCTCCATCCAAGTGCCCAACTCATCTATTCATTTGAATATTTACTATCAGTAAGTGGATCCCACTATTACAAAAAGGTATCTTTAACCTAGTCATAAGAGAGATTCAAATAAGACACTGGAAATTATAACCCCTGTGCACTTTGGAAACAGAGCTGATAACTGCAATGGACTGTGGTAGATAGATGGTACTGCTTGCTTCTCCTGTCTTATGAAGGTAGTATCATGAACAGATGACTGAGCCTTTCCAGAAAAGTTCATGCTTGGCTCCTTCTATTCCTAATCTTAGAAGGTGATAATACACGAGGAGATGATTTCAAACTCCCACTCCCTCCACTTTTACATGACTTCTATAAAACAGAGGAGACTGTGGGAAACATTCTTCCTCCACTACTCCCAGAAGTAATCATGAAAAAACATAGCAGTGTATCTGCTATAAAGATAAAAAGAACATGAGGCAAAAGCAGTATATCACCAATTTCCCAAGATCAGAGAGGCCAAGGATATAAAGTTGTAGAAGAGTAGAGCTAACAGCAATATGTAGAAATGCAGATGGACCAGTGGTTAAATGTTAAGGAACAAGTTTAGCCCTTTCATTGCTATTATCTTTGTTCAAAGCAAGCATAGTAGGATGCTACTGTCCTTAATCAAATCAAGCATAGTAAGATACTATTGTCCTTCACTGAAGCACATGCTTTCCCACCACAAAATAAATTCCCAAAACACTGTAGGCTCTACTGGTTGAATATAGAATACAACCTAAACAAAAGATGAATCAGTGAAGCTGCCTGAAGGCTAATGACCATGGTGGGCAGAGAATGTCACGTCTGTGGCACCCACTGTCACACCTATGTACATTGCCCTTACTTAAGATTATCCAGTCTAGTAAACAATAAGATGTTCCTTAAATACAAATGCTTAACTCTTAATTCATAAGGAAGAATCAATGGTTTTGATAAATTTTTCTGCTCATAATCATAAAAATAAAAAAGCTAGAAAAATTAAGTGAATGTAACTTGTGTAAATAGGACTGGTCAACCTGGTTGACAATATTTTCTTCCAAAACTAGGAATGGTTGTCTTATTTCTTAAGGAAAAATTTGTGCACCTTTTCATAAATACAAAGGCAAAGACTCAATGAGAGAAATCAAACCAGGTATTACTAAAAGTGTTAACACCAAGATTACAAAGGAGATGAAATCAAATATTATCTTTGCTCAAGTATATACAATAATATGGAGGAAAAGAGATGACAAAAGAGGAGGGGACTGCCCATTCAAAATGAACAGGAACCAAAGCACACTATCCAAAGTCAAGCCCACAGGCTATCCATGGTTTCCCTCAACAACTCCATATGCCCTGGTTTGACCTAGCCTGCACTTCGTCCTCTGTATGCAATACTAATCCAATTCAGTCTATCCCATGGACGCCTGCCACCATCTTGAATGTTCAGAACACAACATCTTAATGTCTACATTATTCTATCCTTCCATCTTCTTGGTCCTCCCTCCCCCGAGCTCCCCAGTCTTTGATATGTAGATCCTCTTAGTCTATCCTTTCCATATGCTTAAATCATTTCACAAAACCTGGTCAGCCTCCTTAATCAATCTGTGCTATCAAACCTGTCACTTCTTACTTGGTCAACATGTCTTGCACCATGTACTGTCCTCAAGCATTTCATTTCAAACATGTCCACCCTATTCCATTCTTTAGCTTTAGGACCCAAGACATCCATACAATGTTGACTGGATTACAATACCATCAGACATACCTATTGCTCCCCTAACAGACAATGACCACTCCTTCCACACACTGCTCAGTGTAACAAGAACCTCAGCCCCCACTCCCATCTCATGACAATTCAGCCCCCATGTTCCATTTGCTACCACGTCCACTTCCAGGTAAAAAAAGCACACCACGATCTTCAGGTCCTCTCTATTTCAACTTAAACCATAATGTGTCATAACTATGCTGAACCTCCTTATCTTACTTTTGTTCTCATTATCTCTCAACTTCCTCAATTCATGCATTCTCCTAAACAGAGACACCAGCTTAATGTGTGACAGTAAAATTTTTTCAAGATAAAGCCTCATGAGAGGAGTCCCCTCCCCATACTGTACTACACAAAAAAGTAATGACAAATAGGAGACTACATACACAAGCAAACACATACTTTCAATACACACTTAAAAAAATAGTGATAGCAAAAAATGTTATACATATTACAGTAATCAAATCTAAAAAGAAGATTAGGTTTTCTTTTTACTTTTTATCTCCAAAATACCTCGATATCACAGAGCAACTGTCTGTTTTCTTAACTCCATCAACAGAATTTGTAAAACATCCATATTAACAGTAGTAATGACTAGTAATATAAAAAAAGGCTCTAACATGAGCACCAAAACAAAGGCTTGAGCATACACATCATGTCTTGAGTTGACATGCTTATTCCATACTAATATCAGTGCAGAAGCAAGAGACTCAAAAACCCATCAAGTTTGACTGATGGTGACCTAAACATTTAAGTATCTATACAATATTCAAAATGAAATGTTACAATGGATTTCTTATTTGTTGATTAGCTGATGGACCATCAGGGAAAGCAAAATGTGTAAAGGAAATGAAAAACCATCTAGGAGAAGGGAACCATCACAGAATCATTATAAATGGATGTGGTACCACTTACTCAAATTGCAGTACCAGGTTTTGAAATGAAACATCTCTTACTAGATTCCTGCAGTAAATGTTGGAAAGCATCAAGTGATCTTGGTGTATCTGAAGCCTCTACATCCATTCTAACAGTTGATACTCTTTTAGCTGCTGTGAAGCACAGGTGGTCATCTGCCCAATCCTCTGTACAATCTTCCTCATCTTCACAACCTTCTGTAATGGCATTGGATACAAATATTTTCATGAATTTTTAAGACACAGTTCATGACAAGAACAATGCTCATACTCAACCTAGCAAAACTCAGTGTCACATATTCAAAATCATAGCTTAACTTCCCTGTCATAACAGAATCAACAGTAACACCATTCATCAGCTGCAAAAAATAATAACCTAATGGGTGTGATTTTATTCACTCATCAACAATAATCTGCCATATGGCAGCATCTCAGAGTTCCATGATTTGTTTCAACTTATGAACATGAGTTGCTCATGCTGCATGATGTTTCACCACACCAGTGTACAGACATAGGCATGTACTAAACAAATTAAACTACATACGTAATTAAATCAATAAAATCTAGACCTTTCTTACGGACAGAGAAACAGATAATCTATATGCTTTTCACTTCAGAATGTGACACACACACCACCAAAATTCTAATCTTATATTATCATGCTCCTAGAGACTTAGTTTTCAAATACACTGAAACTCTTCTGTTACGAGGGAAATACATGAATTGTACATCCACATACACATAAACTTTGAGAGGGTAAAACAGCACACTCATTATGGAGATCAAACCACCAAAGAGGGATGTCATCTCTCTCCTACATGACAAATACACCAATCATATGCAGAGTTGATCTCAGTCCTCTACTCAGGAGAATCCACTCCACTGACCTGCAAGCAACAGATCCACTCTCAGCTGTTGGCAGCTCATTCAACTAGCTGCTCCTTCAGTTAAATGGGACTTCTTATGAAAGTAAAGAACTGATTCAGTAAGTGGGTTGGCAACTGTATCTTTCCAGTTTTTACACTGTTTAGGTAAGGAAAAAAATCTTTCATGCTTCAAAACTGATCTCCCATAACTTTACCATACAATGAAATCCCTGAACACAAGCTCATATTTACATATCAAGCAAGGAAAGCAATGAAGTCCATACATAATCATGATAAACATGACAAAGATATTCATCCATTAAGATCTATTTGTTCTTCTGGGAACAAAGAGGTAATCTTAAATTGAGGAAATGAGAAAAAATGAAGGTTTTACATGTGACAGATTTCTGCATTATTTTTCTTTCAGTTGCCACAAAAAGTTTCCTCAAGTCGAACGACAAGACCAGAATTTCATCTTATCACAATCTGTTCTATGATTTTGTCATCCTGCCTCTTAGAATGGTTGATAAGTCTGACAGAAGCAGAATTTCAAGTTATTTGGTCTGACTTTTTGTGATTTTTCTGTAATCATGAATTCCACAAGTAGATCATAGCCTACAGCAACTTATGTTTGGACTGGGAAAAGAAGTAAATCTCATTCTTAGATATGTCTTTAGGTTTGTCTCCTCCAATGTATTTCCAGTCAAGGAACACATCACTAGTACTTCTATCCCAAGCCAAATTGAATAAACATGGGACTTTCTACATCTGAGAGAGAAATTCTCTACTCGCATACACAAGAGGATTCAAAGAATAACCTTTAGTAATTCAAAATATTCTCCAAAGAAACAATTGATGGGAGGACTGTAACAAAAAAAATTGTTCCAGTATATGTTTTCAAAGCTACAAAAATCTTAAGAATCAGTTCCATATGAAGAGATACTGCTACCTTTTACAATACTTTACAAACACATGTTACTTCATCCCTAAAGTCACTGCATGGAAGGCAAATACAAAGTGTGCCAACAAAAATTAAGATTCTGTAATGTCAATTATAACTAAATAATCCCAGCATTTTCATCAAACAAATTAGATATTTCAAAATCAAAGTAAATCTGTAAATTCCTTTTATGTTACTATAATAAAGTTTCACAAAAAAATCAAGAAGATACAAATGAATACAAAAATGAAGAAGAAAATTCCATAGATAAGGATCAAAATATTATTGATTCCCCAATACATGAATGTAGCTTTATCGAATACATATGTGTTCAACTGATTCTCTTGCTGTCCAAAACAATTATTAGAACTGAGGACTGGCATAAAATCAGAGAACTGCTACAACTCCCATGCCTCTTCAACCCAACAGTTTGTACCACATGGAAAAAGAAACAATGGAGAAATGAAAGACAGACATCCTCAAATTCTAGAAACCAATCTGATGCAGCTGCTGACAGACCTGGGAATGAAAAGACAAAGGAGTTGGCACTTGTATTTGGATGCAATCACATCCATCTGAGAAGGACTCATCAACATTCCTGAAAAATATGAAATGACT
This sequence comes from Panulirus argus, assembly GCA_038088735.1. Taxonomy (NCBI): domain Eukaryota; kingdom Metazoa; phylum Arthropoda; class Malacostraca; order Decapoda; family Palinuridae; genus Panulirus; species Panulirus argus. Next base: position 3,080 of record JAYMFT010080130.1, on the reverse strand, counting down.
TATGACCACATCTTCCTACAGTGGTGAAGGATATTAAAAAACTGGTCAGCATGAAAAATTCAATTTTGCCAGAATGTGTACAAAAAATAATAATACTGCATGTTTTCTAATCATTATAATACATTGCAGATATTCATGTGGTTGAATTTGGATTAACTCTCCCCTCAACACAAGAACAAAATGAAACATTACAATATTTCTCTCATGGCCAAAAATGACACAGGCTGGTATTTCTAATAACTGAGCCAGGACTCATAATTTTAAATGTTCTAAAAGATGTTCCGTAGCAATGCACTTTGATTTACATTTCCGTAAGATTACTTAATAGCACAGTACAGAGCTATTTAATCACGCATTTTCTAATTGTTTTCTAGTATACAGAAGTTAAAAAGTGCATTCTTTGCTTTTCATATTTTATTTATGGTCTACTTGATCGCCATTTTACGCATCAGTGAGGTAATGCCAAAAAAACAGATGAAGAAAGACCCATCCACTCATATACGCATATATATACATACACGCACATACACATACATATATACACACATACATACATATACATATATACATATTCATACTTCCTCAACTTCATCCATTCCTGGAGCCACCCTATCCCACAGGAAACAGCATCACCACCCCTTGCATTAACAAGGTAATGCAAGGAAATAGATGAAAAAGGCCACATCCACTCACACTCAGTCTCTAGCTGTCATGTGTAATGAATGGAAACCACAGCTCCCATGGTTTACCCCAGATGTTTCATATGCCCTGGTTCAGTCCACTGACAACATGTCGACCCCAGTATACCACATCATTCCAATTCACTCTATTTCATACATGCCTTTCACCCTCCAGCATGTTCAGGCTCCAATCGCTCAAAATCTTTTTCACTCCATCCTTCCACCTCCACCTCTGACACATACATCCTCTCTGTCAACCTTTCCTCACTCATTCTCTCCAAATGTCCAAACCATTTTAACACATCCTCTTCTGCTATAACCACACTCTTTTTATAACCATGAATATTCAGTCCAATAACTCTGAATATTTTCAATGAGGTAACATAAATCTACAGATAATTAAACCTATGAACTTTAACCCTTCTGGAACTTCAGCCATACTGTGTCAAGACTCAAGCTATACATATATGGGATACCTCTCCCACCCACGTTGAAACTGGAAAATGCACTTTATTGGTATGCAGAGATTCCTTATTTCACAAGGAACAATATTTAGTACTTTAACACTGGGGAAAAAATCCTAGGATGTCTTTTAACCACATAACAAAATGGGATTGTATGACCAACACTGTCGGGACTCCATCCATACTTTTATGAGTTGCCTTTTTCTGCTTTCATTTAACTTTGAAGGTGCTATGTATCAGTATGTTAAATGCTTTACATAATAAACAACCACAATTTGCACCAGAAAGGAATCATAGTGTCAGTTACCCATACAACATAATGAAAAGGGTAAAACCCTGGTATATGCGTTCGTTACACCCCAAAGTATCTAGCAAGAGTCTTCAGGGCACTAAACATAGTGATAATGATTCAGGGATGTTGAACTGTACACAATGCAAAAATGTTCTTTATGTGTCATTAATCACTACTGGTCATGAAAAAGAAATGAAGATAAAACGATTTAGCATATGCCAACAAACAAGTGGTATGCTGAGCATGCACAATACACAATGTAAACATGTGTACAGTAACAAATATGGTTAATTTACTTTTTTATCTTTTTAACATTCCTAGATATTTTGTATTAGCTTATGAATAAAAGCTCCATAAGCCTCTCCTTTGGACCTACCTACATATATTTTTGGTCCTGTCTGGTGAAGGTTAATCTGGTCTCTGCCACTTTATGCGACCATTATTGATATGCGGATTATTAAAAACTGTAATGACCAGGATGAAACATTAATGGTAATGCATTCAAGATAAACAAAAAGAAAAATTATAACTCACCAAGTTGTGTAAATCCCTGAATATGTGGAAGAGCAGAGGGTGTAAGCTCTGGCTCAGAGTTTGTGTGAACAATATCTCTTGATTGGAAGTGATCTGAGCAAATCCACAACTGTGAACTAACACCACTCTCAGATATAAACTCACTAAGCAGTTTCAACCATACAGAACGTCTGTAAAAAACAATACATTTGTTTAAGTTATTTGTTAAATAAAGCATCTGTGGATGAACACTGCTGGTAAAATTAGTGGGGTGAACCAATTAGTTATGCACTGAATAAGTTTTAACACTACAGAAAACTGGATTAACTCTTAACCAACAATAATTTAAACAGACTGAAAATGCAATGTATATTTGGTGAGGCTGTATCATTAGGAGTACGGTCTTGTCAAACAATTTCTCAATCCAAGGGAGTCTACATTTCCCTACAGCTAGAAGTAGTGCAGCCTTGGGCTGCAACCTTTGGAATGGATCTGGGTAATACTAAAATTCTTTCAAAGAAATTGCTTCGAGGGTAATTATATATAAATGTATCCAGGACTCTCTCTCTCTCTCTCTCTCTCTCTCTCTCTACATATATATTTTTTTTTTCATACATATTCGCCTTTTCCCGCATTAGCGAGGTAGCGTTATGAACAGAGGACTGACCCTTAGAGGAAAAATCCTCACTTGGCTTATATATATATATATATATATATATATATCCCCTGGGGATAGAGGTGTAAGAATACTTCCCACATATTCCCTGCATGTCGTAGAAGGCAACTAAATGGAGCGGGAGCGGGGGGTTGCAAACCCTCCTCTTCTTGTATTTTCAATTTCTAAGAGGGGAAACAGAAGGAGGAGCCAGGCAGGGAGCGCTCATCCTCTTTGAAGGATCAGATTGGGGTGTCTGAATGTGTGTGGATGTAACCAAGATGAGACGAAAGGAGAGATAGGTTGTATGTTCAAGGAAAGAAACCTGGATGTTCTGGCTCTGAGTGAAACGAAGCTCAAGGGAAATGGGAAAGAATGGTTTGGAAACATCTTGGGAGAGAAGTCAGGAGTTGCTGAGAGGACAAGAGCTAAGGAAGGAGTAGCATTACTCCTGAAGCAGGATTTGTGGGAGTGTG
>JAYMFT010080119.1:0-14316 GCA_038088735.1 Panulirus argus | reverse complement strand
GGAATATTACTGTTGTGACGGTAGCGATGCCCGTAGTTGGCTACTGTGACGGAGGAATATTACTGTTGTGACGGTAGCGATGCCCGTAGTTGGCTACTGTGACGGAGGAATATTACTGTTGTGACGGTAGTGATGCCCGTAGTTGTCTGCTTTGACCGAAGAATATTACTGTTGTTACGGTAGTGATGCCCATAGTTGGCTACTGTGACGGAGGAATGTTACTTTTGTTACGGTACTGATGTCCCGTAATTGCCTACTGTGACGGAGGAATGTTACTTTCGTTACGGTAATGATGTCCGTAGTTGGCTACTGTGACGGAAGAATATTACTGTTGTTACGTTAGTGATGCCCGTAGTTGCCTACTGTGACGGGGCAATATTACTGTTGTTACGGTATTGATGCCCGTAGTTGCCTACTGTGACGGGGCAATATTACTGTTGTTACGGTAGTGATGCCCTTAGTTGACAACTGTGGCATAGGCATATTACTGTTGTGACGGAGGTGATGCCCTTAGTTGGCTACTGTGACGGAGGAATATTACTGTTGTTACGGTAGTGATGCCCCGTAGTTGCCTACTGTGACGGAGGAACATTACTGTTGCTACGATAGTGATGCCCCGTAGTTGCCTACTTTGACGGAGGAATATTACTGTTGCTACGGTAGTGATGCCCGTAGTTGCCTACTGTGACGGGGCAATATTACTGTTGTTACGGTATTGATGCCCGTAGTTGACTACTGTGACGGAGGAATATTACTGTTGTTACGGTAGTGATGCCCGTAGTTGCCTACTGTGACGGGGCAATATTACTGTTGTTACGGTAGTGATGCCTTTAGTTGACTACTGTGACAGAGGCATATTACTGTTGTGACGGAGGTGATGCCCTTAGTTGGCTACTGTGACGGAGGAATATTACTGTTGTTGCGGTAGTGATGCCCCGTAGTTGCCTACTGTGACGGAGGAATATTGCTGTTGCTACGGTAGTGATGCCCGTAGTTGGCGACTGTGACGGAGGAATATTACTCTTATTGCGGGTAGTGGCGTCGGTAGTTGGCTGCTGTGACGGAAGAATATTAATTATCCTCAGTTAATTAACTCCGTGTCCATGTCTTTGTTTGGAGTCGCCTTTTATTGATTTATTGTGAGTGTGATTATGCAAGTTATCTTTCGCCCCCCTTTCATTACTCTACCCTGTTCATCATTAGTAACACAATACATCATTAGTAACGCAATACTGTCTGTAAACCCTGAAATGTAATTAGACCGTGTGATTACATGTTATTGACGGAAGTCGAGTTGTCGTACTAATGAAAAGAGTTACGTAACGGTAGACACTCGTTACGGGACGCGTTGTGGTATACCTGCGGTAACATACCTGCCCTGATATGTCATTGGTATGTCACAGTTAATTTGTTACAATTAAGAAATCATTATTTATAGTTAACGTTGATGTATCATAATTGATATATTGGTATTATTACTTCACCTCTCGATCGTTACTGCGTCAGCACTGAGACGTACCACGAGCAACATCTGGGCATTGATGTATCATATTAACACTGTATGAGCAACGTCTCTGTTGATGTATTAGGATTTATTTATCAACTGTAGTGCATCAGCTGTAATTTCGGCAGTAATGTATGAGTACTGGTATATTTGCAGTGGTGTATCATCTGTAATACATCAGCAAGAGTAGGTTCTGTACGTGTGAGAGTAAACAGTTTAGTACTGTATGAGAAACACTATTTGTAAGGACGGGTTGTTGTATGGACGGCCCAGTGTATGGACGGGCTGTTGCACGGACGGGCCAGTGTATGGACGGGGCCAGCTTATGGACGGGCCAGTGTATGGACTGGCCAGTTTGTGGACGGGCCAGTGAAGGACAGCTACAACTGCCTCAGATAGCGTGCCTGACGAAGAAATAGCAGAGCCGCTCGGTTTGAGAGACGGAGCCGCCGGGGCAGAGAACCTCAGAGTACTGGACCTAGGGGAGTCACGGCATGTGACAAGAGACCCCGGTGTTGCCCCTTGCAGGAGGATCCTCTGCGTCAGAAGACACCGGCAACTCGAAACATTTTACCGGAAAAACAGGAGGTCCTTCCAAGAACCAATTTAGGCGAGACGAAGAAGTTCAAGGACGAGATAAGTACAGGCCGGGCAGTGCGGCGAATGCTGCATCCTTAAGAGTAGCCGTATTCCCTCGAGCAAACGATAGTCTTACATGCGACTCACAAGTCGGCGTATCCTCTGGGACAGCAACACGACCATATCTTGTGTTGTTTCATCTAGTTAACCATCCAAATCCAACTGATAGTGTTCGCGTGATTTGTGAAACGTTTTTATTCGTTTAAGATGCTGTATTCGCGTATGGGCCTGTATGGTTGAGGCGTCCCAGTAGAATGCTAGAGCCAGGCCTGGCCCCATTCACGGCCGAGGGCGTCCGCTCAAGAGGCGGAAAATTTGCCCGCAGCGAAAATATTGTTTACTGCAGATGACCTGCCACGGGAGGAGCGCCAGCAGGAGTTATGCCGTGTTGTAGGGGGGGGGGGGGTGCTGCACTGCCCTCGCCCCTGCACACCACGCCACCCCGCCCCACCCAACCCCACCCGAGAGAGAGGGAGGGAGAGTCCAAGGTCCAAGCGAGGTGGCCAGAGAGAGAGAGAGAGAGTATTTACAGCCAGATGATCCCACTACGCAGGACTACAGCGTCAAGTTAACCGCACATCTTGCTTGACTGATGATACTGTTTTCTGCCGCCTGGCCCATAAACTCGTCAGTCCCGGCTTGATCAGGGACTGTTTGCGGCCAGTTAGTTATCGTCGTCTCTTGTAAAATAATCCCGTGGTTATTGTTGGCTGAGTTTGATGTTTTTCGCTTGGGAGTGCAGTAAATATTCTCCCTATCTTGCTTATCTGACATATATTATTTTTTGGTATATTTTTAGTGTAATCTCGGTACAGATTACAGAGAGAGAGAGAGAGAGAGGGTGTTACCGGACTTCGCCTTCGTTATGGTTACACCGTAAGTGTAAACTCACTTTCGTCGAGGTTGCATCATCGTCAGTGGACGAGAGTGAGTACGTACAGTATTGTCGAGGAGCCTATTTACTTCAGAGGAGTCCATCGTTATCCTGCTGTTGACTGGAGCGCCGTCTTGCAAGTTATTGAAGCCCCGCAAAAAGGGTTCTGAAGTTGTGTGTGTATATATATATATATATATATATATATATATATATATATACACACACACACACACACACACAAATTAAACTTACTAATTGAATTATATTAGATGTTTTTGTAACAGGCTGGTTGCAAAAGACCAGATATTTTTTTAACGGATGGGATTACAAAAAAAAAAAAAATAAAAGATTGTTCTTTTAGGTCAGTGCCTTGAGGCGATGTGGGTGACCACAGGGATGGATGGACAGTAACTTCCGGGATAGACATAGGAATGATCGGAATGAACCAGTTCCCTCTGCGACATGACACACACCTCGCGTATGGTGTGCAAACTGTATATATGATGTCCTACTTATCAGAGTTGCCACTAAGTTAATCGCAGTTGAATAAATTAATATGTAGTTGGTTATGAAAATCTGTATGATTATGGACTCTTGTGATGTACGGGTTAGCGTGACGCATTCGCGGGCCGCCCAGCAGGGTCGAGTGCATAGGTTCGAATCCTGGTTTTGCGGCAGTCGGTCCACAGTCAACCCAGCTGTTCATCCACCCCGAGGAGTTGGTCGATTAAATGGGTAGCTGGCTCAGTGTAGGGTATATATATATATATATGTCGCGGTAATGGGGTGGCCTTGATTAGGGCCTGAGCTGCCCGTGCCATCTCAGCTGACTTAGGAAAAAATAAATCAGAAATTACTGAACACAGTCTCTTTCATTCTCTCGCGGCACATGTTTTGTTGGTCGTCAGGCAGTAAGTCCCTCTCAGAATTATGACTTTCGGAATGACGTAGATACAGCGATTACTCAGGAGAGGTAAGATTATACGAGACATGTGTGTTATAACGTTAACTGGTTCATTCCGGTAGTTTCTCCGTCAAGTGTGTCATTTACGGTCCATTCCGGTGTTTGCCCGAGTCCAGTTCTGTCTCAGGCGTGCTCTCTCTCTCTCTCTCTCTCTCTCTCTCTCTCTCTCTCTCTCTCTCTCTCTCTCTCCCGTCCTCCGTCCGTGTCCGTCGCCATCGTCCGTGGTGGTTCCTCCTCATCAGCTGCAGTGCGCCTCCTCCGTGTCATGCGCCAGGGGCCAGGGGAAGGGAGCGGAGGCTTGTGGTGGTGCCCTGGGGGTCGTCTCATTAATGGCGTTCTCGTTAACCCGCGATTTTTCTTCCCAGCGTTTGTAAGAAAAGGGAATCTCCCGAGAGGCACCTGAGCACGTGACCATTACCGAGTCCTTGCTTAACCCACGGTACGGTCCTTGAGCACGACGGTGCGGGTCCTTGAGCACGACGGTACGGCCCTTGAGCACGACGGTACGGTCGTTAAGCACGACGGTTCGGTCCTTGAGCACGACGGTACGGTTGTTAAGCACGACGGAACGGTCCTTGAGCACGACGGTACGGTTCTTGAGCACGACGGTACGGTTGTTAAGCACGACGGTTCGGTCCTTGAGCACGACGGTACGGTTCATGAGCACGACGATACGGTCGTTAAGCACGACGGTACGGTCCTTAAGCACGACGGTACTGTCCTTGAGCACGACGGTACGACCCATGGGTAAAATAACCTGGTCTGTGACCTGACCCTTAAGATTTCTGAGCTGAACAGGGGTCACACACATAGCGAGAGTGTCTTGTGGCATTAGAATTTTATCCTCAACACCTGGAGAAGGTGGTCAAGATTTCTCGGTTGGGGGATATAACTTGGTGCGTTTTCACAGCGTTAATGACCTTGGCAAGTCGATAGGCCTGTTTGCCAAACGACCAACCAACCAGCCAACATGAAGTGAAGTATATTATTGTTATTCTTTATTGAGGGAATATTTTTTTTTTCTCGTACTTCACATTTTCGGTCCAGTGAAACGGAACGCGTTTCCTTATACGCCTGATATTGCGGCAGTTAGAGTGAGGGACGGGTGGTTGTAAAAACGCTACGTGAGGAATAAAACTATTGATTATCTATGGAAAAAGTCGGTAAAAATGGTAATTGAGAGAGAGAGAGAGAGAGAGAGAGAGAGAGAGAGAGAGAGAGAGTTACGCCAGCGGGTTAATTAGCATATTCATAGCTTGGGGGGGAGGGATGGTTGCCGGGGAGGGGGGTCCGATCCGAAGCATGGAAAAGAATTTTTAAGTCCTCACGCTGCCCAGGCCGGTGGGGAGAGAGAGGGGAAATAAGAATATGGTAATGTTTTTCAAGTAGATGTTGCTTAGGTGTTAACTTGGGCAGGTATGTATGGCGTTGGTGTGGTTAGGATTTGTGGTGGACTTGGTTGATGTGGCTGCTTGCTCTGGCAAGAGTGATGCGGTGGTTTTTCTTGGGGTTCTGGTAGACTGATGTGGTTAGCGTTACGTGTTGACGATGCAGTGATGGTCTGTGTGGCGTGTCGTGTCGGTAGGGATGCATGCACCACTAGGATGAACCACAACTCTCGCCGAGCCGTTGCAGGGGAAAGGTACCCTAGGCGGCAGGGGACCTGACAGGAAGGTGTTGGTGTGGAGGTGGGGAGCGTGCCCTGGAAAAGGTGGAGGTGAGAATAGCGGCAACTTGAGAAGGAGGAGGAGGAGGCGGAGGACCCAGCGTAAGGAAGATATGTAGTAGTGTATGGAGTAAGAGACGAAGGAGGTGGAGGAGGATGGAAGGAGACGATGATAGAAGAAACTCGATGACGCTGAAGGTGTTGACTATGAAGGACCCTGGGGTTGGCTTTTGGCCCGAAGACTTCACCAGGCCTGGTCCAGGGCAGGGGGTCCACCCCACCTCACTAAGCGATGTCAGAAACATTTTATCTTATTTTTCGCGAGTGTCGTGTCGTCTGAGGATGCTTATGCTCATGTTCACATTGGATATATTTAACCGAATATTTTGCGCTTCAGTAATGAATCTTGAAAAAAGAAGTTTGACATCCACAGTAGGTATTTTCTATGGTTTACTGTATGTATTGACACTACAACATCTTTTTTATAATATTATCGAAGTAAATGCATGCGCAGGTGGTACCGGTAGAGTGGGTGTTAAAACCCTAAAGATGAGTCGCCCATTCCTCACTTCAGCTGTGACTCGCGTGGATAACGTACCCGTCTTACCTCACCCACTGTGGACCCTCCGGTGTGGCGTGCGCCCCTCACTCACGCGACCCACCTGTACACCTCACCTTGATTTTTGGTGGCGCGTCCTTGCTTCCACAGCTGGGTCTGTCTGGGACCAGGCTGCACCGGCGCTCCTCTCACCACTGGGTGCGGGAGGCGGAGCACTGTGGAAGCTGACGTACCCACTGCTCCTGGCTCTTTAGTTATAGGTCGTAGGCATTTATGGTTGTGGAATATTGAATGTTCGCAGTGCCTAGTTCGTAATGCCCCAGTATGTGCAGGTTTATCGTTGTGGCCACCTGGCATACCTCTGTGGCTCACCTCCTTCCTTCTGGTAATGCCGAAGAATACTGATTGTCTCATCTAAGTAACGCAGAGATTTCTGAGGAAGTGAAGATATAGAACGAGTGCAGAACACCTGACACCATCATTCATCGTCATTTGTCGGAGGAAGATCGTTAAAGGTCTCCAGAGTTCATTACGCCTGATAACCTCACCCTCAGCGGGCACAGCGCAGCAACCGTTGCCTCTGCAAATAAGATGGGTGACTGGATATTGCGAACTGGCGAAAAGAGAGAAGCCAAACTGATGGCGACACATTACAAAACACGTGCATTCGCCAGATTAGAAGATTGTGGTGCTTATAAAGCATCACTCTCTCACGGTGGGTGTCATGGTTGAAGTGAAAAGATCAACAGTGACTCTCAGAGAGAGAGAGAGAGAGAAAGAGAGAGAGAGAGAGAGAGAGAGAGAGAGAATAAACATTTGAAATCGACTAAAGTTACACCGATTCAGTCGTGTGGAGTTCTTCCCGGTGAAAATATATCATTATTTGTTCACGCTTGGAAAATATGGAAGGAATACTACTTTTACTTTTTATGTTCACACTGGAAATCAATTTATGTTGACGTGACGGACTTGAAAGAGTGCGACCCATCACCATTAATACCAGAAGGCGCCATACATATATTAAGAGAAAGTAAATATCCAGGACTCGACACTACACACGTACGAAATATATGCTTGTTGACAGGACGCTGTGAGGCAGGTGGGTGGGGTTGTTGTGAGGGTGGTGGGTGGGGATGTGTGGAGGATTTGATAAGGTGTTGTGAGGCTGGTGTGTGTGTAGGTGTCAGTAGGTTGTTGTAGGCGTGTTAGGTGAGGTGTAGGTGTGTGTTGCTAGTGTGTTATGGACGTGGGTGTGTTCGGGGTGGACATGGACATGTAGGAATGTTTACAGTCGACTGGCTGCTAGGGTTTTACCGCCGGCCTTGATTTGTTTTCGAGGATGGGGAGCTGGGAGTGATGTATTTAGTGACATGTTTATAGTAGAGGAAAGAAAAATAATCGGAATAAAACAACAAAAACTTTAATGATGGTGCTACTACTACTACTACTACTACTACTACTACTACTACTACTACTACTACCACTACCACTACTACTACCACTACTACTATTACTACTACCATCACTACCACCACTACTACTACGACTACTACTACTACTACTGCTAACTACTATTGTTACAGTTGCTACTACTACAATAATAATAATATGCAAATATACAAGTACACATGTAATATACAACCTTTGTGAAGGAAGTGTAACTTTAAATGCCCTTTTTTATTCATTTATATTTATCATTTGTCAGACTTGAACCTTTGCCAGAGGGCAGTTCACCTTTGCCACACCCAAGAACCCGACACCATCTTGGTGGGTCACCCTCAAAGATTCATCTCACGCATCATCAATCATATCCCATGTCCCTACTGGTCTGTGGTGCACGTATGTCATGGATGTGTACATGTCAGACCTTTGCTGAGGACGTGTGAGTAGTGGGCTCGCATGTGTGACTGTGTGTGTGTGTTGGATCATTACACATGAGCTTCAGGTGTCAGACCTGGTGTTCTTGCGTGGGTGTTGGTGTTTAGTGGCTGTGCAGCTTCTCCAGTCCTTGTATACATGGTATTGGTCGTGATAGATTTATTGTTGCCCTGCTGGTGGTGGTGGTGGTGGTGGAGGGTGCTCCTGCTGGTGCAGGATGTGGCTGCTGCTGCTGCCGGCGCTCCTGCTGGTGCAGGGTGCTCCTATTATTGTTAGGAGGGCGGTGGGAGGTGGGGCGGTCGGCCTTCCCCGTACAATAGGGGGATGGAAGGCGGCCTGCCCCGTGCAACAGTGCCTTCTGTGGGGGTGGAGGAGACTTGCCCCGCGCAACAGTTCCCCCAAGGGGGATTGAGTGGCCTATCCCGTGCAACAGATCCCCCAAGGGGGATTGATTGGCCTGCCCCGTGCAACAGATCCCCCGGGAGGAGCGGGGGTTAGGGGGGTGAGGGGTGGCCTGCGTGTTTTCCCTGCAGTGATAACGCGTCATTCTGTTACCTTAAATGTTATGAGTAGGGCGGTGTGCTGCGCTAATGACGTGGCCTAGGCTAACGAGGTGATTATCCTGATGGAGCGGGGCTTGTTAGCTCGGCGCACGCTCATTGGTTGGACATATTTACCTCAGTAGGTGGTTTAACTATTTTTATCGAATTATCATTACAGTGCGGAAGGGTTAAGACAAAGAGGAGGAACGAGAAAAGTAATGGAGGTCGGAGGAGCAGGCGACACCGGCTCTCTTGAAGGTGTTTGCATAACCAAGTTTGCCAGGATAAGATAAATACCTTCAGGAGAAGAAGAGGTAAAATCGAATCTGGAAATTCTTGAGGAGGTTAAACTGTTTATATAATTTATTGGTCTTGAAAGATACGATTTAGTAAAGTTTGATGTTTTATGGCGGCTGTATGTATGTGTGTGTGTGGAGGAAAGTTCACGCAGGAGGGGAGAGTGAGGGTGGGGAGCGGGAGGAGGAAGAGATGGTGCCGTCAGACGGTAAGGTCATGCGGCAGGAAATGCCTGATGATAGGGCGACAAGCCGGGAACACACTCGCCTCAACGTCAACTTCTGTGGACACTGTGTGTGTGTGTAGCAGGACCACGGCGCCGGTGTGCAGCTGCGACATGGACACCTCGGCGCGTCTGAATGGTGATTTTCGTCCTAGTTTAAGACAGAAACTACAGTGAAAGTTTAGAGTGTAAGTGATGAGTTCGAGAAATAATGTTCGAGTCTTGAACGCAGCTTCAGTTTGTTTCCTGAATAATTATTACTCGGAGAATGAGCTTAAATGTGAGTGTGTGTGAATATTGCCCAGGGAGGAAACACATCCGAGGAAAGTTTAGATGTAACGCGAGAAGGATGGTCGTCGGGGAGGCTGGTTGGTTGGAAGGTGCGTGGTGTGCCTGGGCCAGGGGGTAGTAGGCGGCAGCTGCAGTACGAGATTGGCCTCAGGTGTAGCCCATCTGTGGCAAATGTCTCGTGTAATTTGAGCTGGGGTTAACATTTGCCCCAGACCTTATATCATGTTGTGTTGTCGGGCGTGTAAGGTGTTGCGCGAGGTTTATTCTTGACGTAGTAAATCAGTTTTACTCGAAATGTTGATACCATGTTGCCATTTTTTTTTTTTTTCATGCCACGCCCAATATCTGTTTTACCTGGTTTGCATCGTTGTCTGCTTGCCTGTGTGTTAATGTCTGCATTGTCCACTCTCCTCCGCGGCTTGTGCCTCTCCTGCCAGCATGTTAATTGCCTCAGCGGCTGCTGAGGGAGCCCCTTAATCGTCCTCATTGTAGCTGCTGCCGGGTCCAGATTGCCGCCAGAAATCCTACAAGATTATGTCTTTAATCCCCTGGGTGTGCTGTGGCACGACCCTTCGGCGCGACAGCCCGGCTCTGGAGGACGATGTCGCGATACTCGACCTCGTCCTTAAGGGTCAAGGTCAAAGGGCAGGTCGCGTACCCAAGGATCGTACCGTCGTGTTCATCGTTGGGTCGATGAAGTCAGTCGGACGGGTGGGAAGTGCTAGCGACGTGCGGAGGTGGACGTGTGAGGTTGAGAGCACGTGGCGTTCGTCACGTGGGATCCTCCGTACCTCCAGACGACATGATGGATGTAGCACGTACTCATGGGTGTAGCACGTGCTCATCATGCCGTACACTGCCGAAGCTGAACACGTAGCGGTGTCATCCTGAACTAACCTTAGTCTTTCTCTGTCTAACCCAACTTGATATTTCACAGCCAAATGGATTCCTTCAGGATTAATGTCAAGAAGCATTCGCTTGTGGGGATTTTGTGATGAACCTGTAGACGAGGTGGCCGCTGGGATTATGACGGGCAGGAGACGTGTCCAGGGCTGCTGGTCCCTGTCCCCACCTGTCACACCGTCATGTGTCTGTGTGGTATACCCACCGTAAGCTCTGTGCTTGCTTCCTCCTACCCCTACTCATATGCTCTTTATCCTCTCTGTAACTGAAATGCTTTGGCTTTGTATACTAAGACAAATAATGTCTTTTAAATCAGTATATCACTCTTGATACCTGATATATCTGGTCACTTCTTGATAGGGGGCGTGGGCACAGTGTACAAGGTGTGGTGTCTGGCTGCATCCTGGTACTGTGAACTGCGCTAAGGTGTACTATACACGACATTCTTGGCAGAACATGATATAAACTGTACAACATATCTGGATACATTATTACAACACAAGGCCGGTGCTGTACAAGCTCGTGTATGTGTGTGTGTGTGTGTGTGTGTGTGTGTGTGTGACCGGGAAAGAGGTATGTGTAGTTGAGGGACCTGTGTGTGTGTGGGATGTGGGGGTATTGTTATTTCTATTGAGTGAAAATGATGGTTCACCAGGGGCGAGGACGTTACAGTGACTGACACAACACAGGGTGTGGTGTGTTGTGCTCGAGTGTGGCGTGGGTCAGGAGCCCCCGCTCTATGTATGGCGTTAAGACTGTGCCTCTTTGACTCCGTCTGGTGACTCACCCTAGGAAACTTTCTCTACGTTTCCGGCAGACGTGCGTGCACGTCACCTTCCCAGGATTTGTGGTTAGATTTTTCGAAGACCTAGATGCTCGTATTCCAGAGACGTATCTGTATCCAGGTACGCTGCAGAGCCCCTTAAGTTTTCAGTGACGATAAAGCAAGGGTTCCCAGTTACCTGCCAACGGCCTTCCGCGGTCCTTCGCCAAAGATGGCTCGCGGGAGGCCCCCCAGAGCTCCTAGAAAGAGCTCGTACATCTTGTTATGCTCTTAAGAATATTGCATGACTTTCAGAAGCCTCCCAGAGCTTCCAGGGTCTTTCTAGGAAGTTCAGCGTTGCACACTCGGGTCTTGTGTGCGTGTGGAGCCTGGATAAAATTCCCGAGGCGTGTCCAGGCTTTCAGTGGTGGCGGGTGGCTCCCCAGAGGCCGTGGCGGAGCTTGCCGGCATGGCTAACTAGGGGTGGACAAGGGCGCGTTGATAGTGCCTGATGGCGGGCCAGCGCTCTTAGAGAGAGGGGCGGGGGGGCTGGGGGGGGGCGGAAAGCGTCTGGAAGGTGATGATGGGGATCCTGAATGACGGAGGAAGTCGCCTGGAAGGTGATAATTAGTTTCTAGGTGGAAGGAAGGGAATCTGAGGTGGTAGGGAACGGATTTCGAGTGTTGAGAATTAGCCCCTGGAGGGCCGGGGAATGACTCCATGATGTAAGGTTGCCAGAACACAGGGATCAGCTTTGAAGAGGAAGAGAAAGGCTCTTGGTGTGTGGTTGTGTGTGTATGTGTGGACATTAAGTTTTAAGTCTTAAAGGCTGGAAGTACGTTGCCAGAAATCTTAGGCGGCCTTCCAAGGGAGGATTATATTAGAAGGCGAGGCAAAGAGTGAGAATATATGTTGAGCCGTAGATGGGCATGTGTCCGGCATGAGGGATGATGGGAGCTGCCGCGATGTTCCTGGAGTGCTTGGCTGAAACCCCAGCAGTAGCCTGAACTTCCGGGTCACCTGACCTCTTAAGTCAGTCATACGTCCCAGCTACGATGCTTGCGAGTAAAGTTATTGTATATATATATATATATATATATATATATATATATATATATATATATATATATTATCCCCCAGACCATCATATGTTCCTCCAGACCTTCAGATGTTCCTACAGACCATCATGTGTGCCTCCAGACTTTTATATACTCCTACAGACCATCATGTATTCTTCCAGGTAACACCATGTCATTGTCACCGTTATAGGTTACTTCAAACTTCTGTAGACTACAGCGAACCTTTACAAGTTGCACTGCTCCTCTACAGACCATGGTATCTTCCTGCAGACCAACACGCGTTTCAGTAGGCCACTACTCACCGCTTCAGACTACCGAATGATACTTGTGAACCATTAGCTGACCACCGAGAATTAATCCAGGTGACGGGAGATTATGACCGAATTCAGTTGGGCTCTAGAGCTCATCATAAGTTACTCTACCCCAGCTGTTACAGACCAGTCACACAGACCTGTCCACACCATTCACAGGTAGCGCTGCAGACCACTTTGGATCTTTTCAGGTTAATCTCGTTTGACTGCAGACCTCATAAGGTCATACGCAAGTCCATGCCACTGTCGGCCACCTAGAGCTGGCTTAGTCCAACACCAAGCCGTCTCACGTGATTATGATCTACTCCAGACACCCACGCGGGCATCAGACGCACGCCACGAGGCTCACAGTAGCGCTAAAGAACCTTAAAGCAACATCAAACCTCCCAAATGACCATTAAGCCTTTTAAACTACCACCATTCCAATCAGGCTGCCACCGAACCACCCACACCACCGCCAACACATCCACACGAGGAGCCGGTAAGCCACTGTGATGACAGTGGAACCACCAAAGACCACCTTCGACCATGGAGGCTTTAGACTATGTGTGAGGGAGGGATTCATTAATGTGGTCTGGTGAGGATTACCGCGCCTCTGTTGGTCTTGGTAAGTCGCTGGCTGTGTGGCGTCCGTGATGATACTCCTCCCTTGGGCTCCAGCGTGAGGCTGGAGTGTCGGGGGAAGAAGGCAGAGTTTATGTAGGAGGAGCTTGTGCAGGGATAGTAGTGGGTGGGTAGGGGAGATGGTTGGGGATGTATAGGGTCAAGAGTGTGCCTGGGGAAGGGAAGGCTGGTGTTAGGATCAGATGGTCACCAGCAGTGGAACCGAAAGGGTAAGCATGGGTAAGGTTTAGAGGTAAGGGTGAGCAGGAGAGGAATATTGCATGTATGTAGATGTTAGGGGTGAGTGTACAGGTGGATATAGGGGTACACAGGACTAGGAGTAAAGACTGGTGCAGCAGACTGTGGTGTTGCAGGCTTGTGGTGGAGTGTGTGTGTTGGGAGGTGAGGAGGTTCCTGCTCATCATTACTCTGCTGGAGACCGTGCTTGCCTTCCCACTCCCATCCTTCCCTGCCCCCCCTCTGAACCCTCTCCCGAAACCTATTCGACAGCCTTGTCTTCCCTTGCATCTTGTCCTTTCTTGAGGGTAGGCCCGGGCTTCAAGTAGTTCCACCTGCTTTCTTCCACCTGTTCATGTCATCATTTGATAACATCATGGGATGTTGAGATGAATTGGTGTCAGCATCCAGGAATGAAGGCTCTCCAGCTCAGTTCTCGCTGGCGTAAGAAACAATAAGCAGGTAAGTTCCAGAAAGAGCTGGACGACCTGCCGCAGAACGTACCCAGCCAGCCCGGCTGCGCTCGGAACGCACACCCGCGGGCTGCCTCCCTCCCTCCCTCGCTCGCCTCACCACCCAGCTTGGTACACCGATATTGTGAAATTATGTTATAATCTTTTGTTTTACATTATCCTTTGAAGTATCTGAGACAAAACAAGGATGTGAAGGAGATGTGCAACATATCTTTGATGAATTACAATAATTGTAAATAAGAGAAACAAAAGAATTACTTTATACATTCAAGGTTGAAATATTGTTAGATCGAGAGAGCAAGATGGGCGGAGTGACAGCCCCACGGGCTACGGAGGGTCCGCGGTTATGCATGTACCTACCTGGAGGGAAGAGTCGATCCAGTTAACGAACAAAAATGTCCTCGGATAAATATGAACCGTGAACCCTACGGTCTGACTGGAGCGAGACTCCCTCCGGCGGGACCTCAGCGGCCCCCCCCCCCCCCCACACCCACACACCCACACAAA
>JAYMFT010080108.1:0-14317 GCA_038088735.1 Panulirus argus | reverse complement strand
TATATATATATATACCGAGTGATTCAGTTGACATTACGAGCTGTTTACCAGCTGTGTGAGTGTGTGTGTGTGTGTGTGTGTGTGTGTGTGTGCGCAAGTTGGAGGGTCGGTCACACATGTAGCGTGCTGGACAGCTCGCGTGAGTCACTGCGTTGCGACGCCCATACTTAATGGGGGAGAGTCTGTCGGATGCCGTGGGATCTGCCCTCTCCTCCCGGCACTGCAAAGCAAAGCCATGGCACTGTAAGCTTAGTTGTTACAGCACTGCTGGTGGCAGTGAAGACTGTGTGCCGTGGCTAGAACTGAAGTAACACTGTAGCCGTGCACTGCAAGTTGGCAGTGTAGCTATTCACTGTGGTTGGCACTGCAAACGTGCACTATGGTTGGCACTGCAGACGTGCAAATTGTTTTGACACTGTGGCCGTATACCGTGGTTGGTTGGCACCGCACCCGTGCCATAATATGGTTGGAACAGCAACCTAACCATGTCGGTGGTGAGCGGGAAGCAATGGTAATGAGGGCTTATCCCATCGTGTTTACATCCATGGGCGTCATTTGCAACAAAAAATTGTATATCTCGCTGTGTAAACGCGGGGCAAACGACGCCCATGTTAACGAGACTTGACAGTGTAAACAGTTTTCAATATTCCCCGCTTAGCAGAGAAATTATACATTTATAAACACCTGACATAAAATGGTTCAGGTAAATCAAATCTCTTTCACACACACACCCAAGATTATTATTATTATATTATTATTATTATTATTATCATTTTTATCATAATTACCCCAGGACAATGAGAGAGTCCCGGTGTTACCCAAGACCTTTCCGAAGGTTCCTGAAGTGGCCCCAGGCTGCGCCATTTGCAGAAGCAGGGAAATGGGAGCTCCTTTGGAGTAAGAAGTTCTTTGACGAGACTGCACTCCACTCCAGAAGTGCCTTTTTCACTCGCGGTGTAACTACCAGCGGGTGGAGTCAGTTCAAACACACACACACACACACACACATATATATATATATATATATATATATATATATATATATATATATATAAACCACCTTACATGGAAGGAGGCTAGTTCCATCGCCCCGCACTCACGAACCCTCTTCCTGACTTCTCTCTCCATCTACATAGATTAGAAAGCCATGATACTAATCATTTCCCCAAGAGCAGATAACCCTCGCCACAAACCACCAGGTCGTCTGTTATCTGTCTTCCCCACGTACTGTCCTCCGGCAGATGACCTCGTCACGGACCATCAGGTCTTCTGTTATCTGCCATTTGCCATGACCTCACCTGAACACCCGTCCCTTCTGTTCCACGCCCCCTCCTCCTTCTCCTGACGTCATCCCAAGCCTTGGCAGCTTTTCCCTTTCCTTCTCCTAATTAGGAGATTCCAATCATTAGACATTACGAATCATTATTAGTCAAATTGCTACACTTTCTGTACGGTTCGTAGGCTGACTGAACAAGTGGGACCGGCGCGCTCTAATTACGAGTTATTTCACGTCACTTGTCAAATTGTTAAACTTCTTCATCGCATGATCTTATAAAAGTTCATTTCGCTGGTGGAAACAAGGCTTTGGACTAATTGGAAGTGTCATGATTTTGTTACAACTTCACCTCGATGGATATAACAATGCAGGGCAGTTAGACTCAACCCTCTCTCTCTCTCTCTCTCTTCTGGGTGCTTCAATACGACGGTGGGCGCAGCGGTGAATAACATCAGCGCGCAAGGCGGCTGTGGGAGAGAGGGGGCCCCAGGCCCTCTCCAAATGACTCAGTGTGGCCACACCACCAGCAGCACCACCAGCCACAACAAACGGAGGAAGTTTGTCATCCTTCCTCCCCTCGCCCACCGCAGCCCTGCCGCTGACACATGCACGGGAATGCAAAGCATAAAACCGCAAAACTGTGCGGTGGAGGCCTTCTTAAAGTCCACCAGTTCCGACAGTGGCCTCAGCCCGGCTTTCATCAGCGGTAACCGCAATGATTCTAACTGCCTGGGCGCATGCAGTAGTGACCCTCAGCGTTACTTCCTCAACGGCAAAACTCTTCGACTCACACTCCACCTTCGGCAGGAGCCTCAGCGCTCGGCATTACTCACTCTGTGGTAACAGCACTGACTCGCACTTTTCGCCTCCTACGGGGACCTCAGCATTACTCCATCGGCAGCAAATATCAGTGACCTCATTATCACTCCCTCAGTCAGAAGCGGCTCTGATCCATTCTGTCCAAGAGCTCCCTCAGTAAAAGTGGTCCCCTACCTCTCAGCTGCTGCTGTTGTTCCGTAGCCCCACAAGATCAGACCACCTCTAGCGTCCGTGGGGGATGAAGGCCATTTGATACCCCAGCAATACGGATCTGATGTTCACCCATAAGCACATCATACCTTCAGCCGGAGTCTCGTAAAACCACGAATCTCCCGAGCTTGGGAAGGCATCTTGAACGCTCTCCTTCCTCCGTCCAGACAGCTCGAGGTTCTTGATGTCTCGATAGCTTCTGACTTTTTAAGCGTGGTATCAGGATCTCTTCTCCAAGCTTCCCTGCTTTGGCTCTCCTCCTCCCTCACTCTGGTGGCAAACTGTCTCACACCTCAAGAAGAACTCGCTAATCACTCAACAACTCCACATCGCGTAATTCCGACCCCTTCGGAAAGGAGAGCTCTTCGCCTTCTTCATCATCGCCGCCTTCAGGTGTCTTCCAGGCATATACATGCGTGGGGACCCCCCCTCCCCCGTCTGGATCATCGGGAAATGGTGAAGACTCGGGGCTTTCTGCTGGTCCATCCATCCATCCAGCGGTATTGTGGCTGGCGGAGACACTCATCACCACTATCGGGAAATTAGTCGCGGATTCTTACGTCGGGGTTCTGGGGCGAGCTGAGATTCCTCTTCGCCTACAGCCGTCGGCTGTGATCCTCGGCTGTGACCGTGGAAGAACGTGTCATACAATAGTTGAAAGACCCTAATGGCGTTTTGATTTCTTATGAACACATGACCGTGATAACTGGTACTGAACGTATGAGTTCTATATACCAAACCAGACGACTGCAACTGATTGCACAACACATATCCAACACTACCAACATACCTACCTCATCTGACAAGGCCTGTAAAATTCAAAAGCCCGAAATACTATAACTGCATCCCTCATTCCATGTGACATTCATCCCTTCAATCCCCAAGACGATGGCGTGGTTGACGACGCACCTTGGTCATCTCTCTACAACGAAGGTGCGCTATAATGCCCCCTTCTGGACTGCCAGGTCAACTGTTTTCGTGACATCGAACTCACAAACAGACTGCCGAGGTTCCTGTGGCGTTCCCTCAGGTGCTTGTAAAGGCGTCTACACGCCACCATGATAGGGACTGTCAAGTGGGCCTATACGTGAATATGACAGGGACTCTCAAGGGGATCTACAAGCCAGCACGAGTCTATAGGCCAGCATGACAGGGACCGTCAAGGAGGTCCACACGCACGTATGACAGGAACCGTCAAATCCGGTCTGCAGAGAGTTTGACAGGGACTGTCAAGCGAGTCCAAACGCGAGCTCCTCGAAGGGGAAAAAAATGACTTGCAAATCTATGTCAAGGTAAAAGATAAACTGAGGTTTTCCCGCATGGAAAGAAATTACATAAATACTTTTTTTTTGCAGACCAAATCCAAGAGACCTGACGAAGAGTAGAAAAAATGTCTCTCTCTCTCTCTCTCTCTATCCATTTGGAACACTTTCCGCAGCAGCAACAGCAGCAGGGGAAGCAGCTGAGTCGACAGGCCTCGTGTGCAACGCCCGCGAGACATTTCTACTCCCGGGATGAGTAATGTGGGTCATGAATCCCCAGCCAGTGAAATAACCCGGCCGACGCCACCCACCGCCAGCTGTACCCGGACACCAACCGACTTTGCTCTCTCTCTCTCTCTCTCTCTCTCTCTCTCCGCGTCGCCGTGGACAGATTTCTCAGACGGAGGCAGTGGACAGGGTGACGGGGGATAGGGCCTGTGCCCTGGTGCCTGTCAGAGGTTATTCAACACCATTGGGAGGCAGCTTTTAGACGGGGAAGTGGACGGGGGACGGTAAAAGTGCCCTGGTGCCTGTTACTGATTATTCCCGTCGTCTGCAGGGCTGCTGTGAGACGGGACAGTGGACAAGTAACGGAACGGAACGGTGCCCTGTCAATGGCTATTCCCCGCCGTCATCGAGGGGCTGCTTTTAGACGGGGAAGTGGACGGAGGACGGAGAAAAGTGCCCTGCGCCTGTCAGAGGCCCTACCCGTCGTCGGCACAGCTCTTCAAAGAGGCGCGAGACGGTGTCCTGTAGTCTGATACTAGCGCACGACTAATCTGTTGCGTACATCTATCGTACGATCTAGCAAGACGGACACTCCCGTTACCACTGTTGCGTACATCTATCGTTCGATCTAGCAAGACGGACACTCCCGTTCCCAACTCCAAACCTTGACAGTAAGACTCGGTCCTCCTCCGCGTCTTCCAGTAGCAGTCACGAGAGAGTACTCATGAGTGTGAGACGAAGGGAAATCCAGGAAACGTGTTCTCTTACACTCACGCTCTTGACGCTTATCCAAACCGACGCCGCTGGATCCCCACCACCTCCTTCTCCTCCTCCTCCTCCTCCCTCTGCGCCAAGTCAAACGTACGAGACACTCGCCGAACTGATGTGAACGCGCTTGGAGAAGCGCTTCGCCTTGGTGCTAATTAGCAAATAGATGAGATGCCGTCCGCGCGACCGTTCTGGGCTACGCGATCAGCGGAGGATGAGATGGTCGCACCATGACTATATATATATATATATATATATATATATATATATATATATATATATATATTGTACCTCCAAGTCGTGGAGGATAACATAAACGCTCCTAAGAGATGTTTACAAGGGGGGCTTGAGGTCAACTTCCCTCCCTCTACACAGAGGCAATGAAGGTGGTATTGGAAGGGTATTTAACCAATTCGATCCGACACACACACACACACACACGTATACTGGCAACCTTAGTGATCACGCAGCAAACAGCGTTCTCCAGGCTTGAGAAAAACCCACAAATCCACGCTAGCTCCGGATTTCTTTACGTTGGAGACTCCAGTCAAGGACCAAAGTCCACATCGAGGCCGGGCCTTAATTGAAATATAGAGAGGATTATGAAGGAGAATAAGAAGAGACGAAGGAAAGTATTTACGAATTTTGGAGTGATACAGTATAGCAACGATCCTCACCCTGAAGGGTACTGTGATATCTTCCACAATGCCACCTCCCACGATCGCCTCGTCGTCAACCTTCTCCCACAAAGCATTCCTACGTACACCAGCGCTAAGGAAACGCTCCTCTCCAACACCGCTCCCTCACCAAAACCCCCCTCGATAACTCTTTCCCTCCCACCAACACTCCCAAAACACTCTCCCTCACCAATGCTTGCGGTTAAGTCTCCCCCACAGACAACCCCCCCCCCAACAACGCTCCCTCACCAACACTCACCGACAACGCCCCTTCATCAACACTACCCCAACAACGCTCCCCTCACCAACACTACCCCAACATCGCTCCCTCACCGACATCCCCAACAACGCTGAACACTCCTCCTACACTCGTGCCATACCCCCCCCCCTGCGACACAGCTCCCGTCTGTCGCCGGTCCCACACTTGACACGGTCCAGCGCGGGCGGCCCATTCTTCCGACACCCGACACAAACACGAACATAAATTTTGTAGGTTATTTGGAAAGCGAGAGCTTACTACCGTAAGCACGGGAGAGGGAGGGAGGGAGGAGGAGGAGGAGGAGCATGAGCATAAAGGCTAGAATTTGAAGGGAATAGGTTCGGATGACGGAACGAAAGAGAGGAATAGGTGGGGAAGAACAGAAAGAATAGGGGGAATGTCTATGAAAGGAGTGAGTAAGATAGAGGGAGGAATACAGCAACAGCTGAGTCAATTCACTGACTCATGAGTAAGGTAAGGGAGGGTAAGGTTGACTCATGGGTGAGAGGGAAGAGTTACCCGTGACCCTACTGTCACCACCTTTGGGTAAGGAAGGTCAGACAAAGGTGCTTTTGCTGTGTCCTATACACTTGCCTCCAAATTTTCTCCAACGGACCCCTCCCCCTCCTCCTCATGTACACTAAGACTCTCTCATTTCCACTGAGGCTTTCGAATGTACAGGGAGACCCCCTCATGTGCAATGAGACCCTCCCATGTATACTGAACCCCTACATGTACACTAAGACCCCCTCATGTACACTTGAGACCCTCCCATGTACACTAAGACCCTCCCATGTACACTAAGACCCTCCCATGTACACTTAGACCTCCTCATGTACACTGATTTTCCCCTCACATACAGTGATACCCCTCTCATGCACAGCCAGTCCTCCCTGTCATACAATGCCAATAAAAATCTTGTATAGAATACACAGGAGGAATGATCTTTACATATCCTCAGCTGCTTCTTTGTAAGTGACGGCTTGTGGGGGTCAGGCCTGAAGGCAAGTTTGCTCTGTGAGTGTCAGGCGTGAAGAGAACAACATGCACACACACACACACACACACACACACACACACACAGAGGTACAATCACACACACACACACACACACACACAGAGGTACAAACACACACACACACACACGAGTGGATTCTTGTTGGTACATTATTCAACCTTTCTGCTACTCTGGACCCATACGTAAGTCCCTGCCACGCACAAGGCGTCATAAGCAGACATGATCAATAGTGAGGGGCGGACCTGCCACACATGCCTCCCTCCCATACATATCATACGTGTATACACGTAATCCCAAGAGCAATATCTCTCTCCGTCCCTCCTGACCCTAATCCTACACCCACACCCCACTGGTACCCCTAACCCCCTGCATACACACTGACCACCTGTTTCCTCTCCCTCCCCCTTCCCTCTGTCCTTTACCTCCCTCCTGCAGTCGGAGAACTCCACCACCCCACCCCTCCCTCTCCTCCCCCAGCCCGGACATGCACCCGCTGACGACGAGGTAGGTAACTACCCCCCACAGGCTGGCCACTAAGAGGCCCTCAGCCATCGCCCTGGGACAAATTACCCCCAGAGTAATAACCCGTCGTAAAAAAATATTAGGGAGGACGATCCTCCCTGTGCACCTCCAGCAGGAGAAGGAGGGGGAGGAGGAGGAGGAGGAGGGGGATCGATTCTCCTTCCTCCTCCCTTCTCGTGTGTGTGTTTGTGTCTCGAGCACCTTCACTCACCGCTCCATCCCGGGAGCGTGTCTCTCTCAATGCTAACAGCCAGTAAGGCAATTTCTCTCCACCCGACGATTGCGCGAGATTAACAAGCCTCGTTGATTACACCGCCCGACACGCACGGCCGCCGACCAAGGACACGCTGGTCTTCCTGCGTCCCATTTCCTGTCCGGTGGGACGGACGCCGAGGCGCTCATGAAACTTGCATTTTACGGCGCTTCAATCAGCAGGCCACGGCGCTGGTGGGTCGGGGGCCCTGTGGTGGCAGGTGTGTATGTGTGTGTGTGTGTGTGTGTGTGTGTGTGTAAAGAGGGGGATGGGGGTGTCTGGTGATGAGAGGGTCTCGTGGTTGATGCAGGTGAGGTGGGGGTCTTGGTGGTTGATAGCCCTGAGGAGTTTGGTAGTAGTGGTGGTAAGTGTGTGAGGAGCCTGGTAGCGTTGGAAGCTCTCTGTGTGTGTGTATGTGTGTGTGGGTGTCTGGAAGTGGTGGCATAAATGTATAAGGGGCTCTGGTGTTGTCAGGTTGTGAGGGAGGTCTACTGTTGTCAGGGGTAAAAGGCGTCTGGCCAAAGTAGGTTTGGGAGGGCTTGGTGGTGGCAGGTGTAAAAGGGGTGTCACCGGTGTTGGCAGGCGTGGAGGCTGGGGTCCAGCCAGTGGTTGGCAGGGAGGAGGTGGTCCATCCCTGTGACTACCTCCAACGATAAACTGCCACAGGAAATTGAACGTGGAGACAAGCGGAAACTTCAATTTTACGAGGCGTCTAGAGTTAAATTTCCGTCTCCCGGGGAGTTGAGGGGCACAATTAGACAGTGATTGGCTCGCTCGACAGAGAGAGAGAGAGAGAGAGAGAGAGAGAGAGAGAGGTTGAGCTACCATGCTGTCACCAAGTACCAGGTACCGCCTCTCCACGTACTCTAGTACCAAGGGCGTTCCGCTTGAGCCTCACACACACACACGTACCTAAGAAACCCCCATTGCAACCATCTGGCGGGATCAGCGACCGCTTTGCGCCTCGCACCGGGGAGACCCGAAGACAACGTATGGGGGCGGCCTCGTCTCCAACCAAACCTCCCTCTGGGTCTCTCCCTACACCCTAAGCCTTCGCTACGCCTCCTCCACCACCAGAACCAACTCGGTCACGACGCCTCAAGTATTGCGTCGTGGCAGACGGTCAAGAGGGAGGGAGGGAGGGCCGGCCGGCCCACTGGCTGGCCTTGACAGCGCGGCTCCGATAACATAAGCAGTTTAGCGAACATAATGCATGAAAAGATAGTCCAGCTATTGAGGCTGTGGAGCCCACTGTGAATGTAACAGTCATGCAACTGGCTTGGATTTGCTCCTTTTTGTTGAATGCAACACCACCACCACTACACTGGCTGGCCCAGAGGGTCAGGGGATTTGTTACTATGCCGAAGAAACCTAGGAAAGATTGTATATATACAATAAACACACACACACACACACGTATATATATTCCGACATGAACGTAAGTGGCAAGAGAAGTAAATACACTGACTGACTGATATATGATACATATCGGAAATAACGTTACGGTCTATAAACACAAGGAAGGAATACGTACGGGCCTGACTGCTACTCTCTCGTCCTCCTGTCAACCACATCAGGCTCTATGCAATGAATAGGGGTCCTCCCTCTCATGCCTGTCCCAGCACACCATACACCTCACACATTCTCTCTCCCTCACTCTCATTTTTTCCCTCCCTCCTTCACGTGATCCTTCAACATACTGATATGTTCAGAGGAATACACCGGCCCCCAGTACCCGGCCTTGTGGGAGCAATGACACCCACTTACTCGCCCGCCCGAGCCTCATGTCTGACAATGAGAGAGAAAAGGTGTGGACTCAAGACATCAGCTTTGACTCCGCCCATGTCTCCTGGCGGTTCAAGGAGCAATGAAACCAACGTCTCCTCCAATGCAGCGCCACTTAGCGACCAATATCTTCTATTCTCTCTCTCAGTCACTCACTCACTCTCTCTCTCTCTCTCTTTCCCGGGGACACATCTGTCCAATCGCGTTTCCACGTAGGTCTTTCCCCGTCTATAACTACACCGGGGTCACCCTCGCCTTCCTCCAGGCTCGAGTACGTCTACTGCAACTCTTGGGGTCAATACATTCGTCGCTTGAAGCACATCCTTCGTGAACCAAGACTTTTCCAAATTCTCACGCTATCTGGATCTACGTTTCTTCCTGCAAGATTTAAATACAGCTCTTTCTTCTGCCTCGCCATCTCTCCTCTAATCTTAACGCGTTCCTCCACTATTTCAGTCTCACCCACTTACTGCCTGCAGGCCAAGAACTTCAACGCCTACCGCAATGAGCGGTTCCGGGGGATGTGAAAAAAGGCAGCGAAAATCTGCACGTACGAAATGGGTGGATTACTCCCATACTGTGTTGTCGCTGATCGGGAACGAATAACGAAACGCCTCACTCGTGTTCCGGACCGTCACATACGAAACCACTCACGGAGTCGTTGTCATAATCTGATTCCGTGGTCTATAATCACCTCACATACCTTTTCCCAAAACCTTGCTGCAGTTCTCCTCCTCTTCTGTGAAAACGCTGTTTTTTTTTTTTCAATGTTAGCTGAGACGACACGGGCAGCTAATACCCTAATCAAGGCCATCCCATTATTTCAAGTCATCTTCAGGGCAACTGACAAATTTCAGTGAAGCAGTAGCATATATACAATAGAGAAAATACTCGACCTCACACCTGAGAGGGGGAAGGTCAAAGGTAGACCTGACCGCCCACCTGAGGGGTGGAGTGGGTAATGGTAAGGGGTAAACCTGACCTCACTAATGCAAGCAAGGCTGTAACAGATAAAATGTTTTACTGTGTGTCTCCAGCCTTGCTTGTATTAGTGAGGTCAGGTTTATCATTTACCATTACCAACTCCATCCCTTAAAATGGATGACTGATCACTCTCCCTCTTTTAATAACAGTCGAGAATAGCTTCTTACCAAATCGTGTAATTAGATAGACCTGGTAATCACATTCCAAACACTATTCAATTACAGTTACTCACATATGGACCCCTTAACCACTGAGGCTCCAATCATGACATTCCTTCAGGTCCTGATAATCTTAAGGGAAAAAAAAAATCACATCCATCTACTTACATACTCTACCAGAATCGAAAGTAGATTAATCCCAAGGGCTCTTACCAGAATTCTAAGTAGATTAATCACAAGAACTCTTACTCAGTGATCATAAATATAGGATGTAACACAACCATCCCATCTTCACTGATCAAAAGGACGTGACGAAGACCAATATAATCCTCTTCGATGATCTAGGATTAATCAGCACCAGATTGTGTGATTAGCTCCTCCGCCTGTAGCCTTAATCTTCCTAATCAGTGTGATGTATGATCAACGTTATGTGGACACAGAAGGTGACTCGGTCAAAGATAGCCAGTCCCTTACGTCAGCCCTGATGGCGTGTTCAGGATTTCCCTCTGAATGTCTGTTAAAAGACTGAAATTACTGAACCATTCCCTTTGTGGCGAACGAAAGACTGTACCTTCGTACGAGTGAAGTGGCCCTTTAGGCACGACTTAAAAGGCCTCAGAAATACCTTAAAACTATCCCTAAAACGCCTTCTCAGACGTCTCATTGTTGACACACATTCAAGCAAAGAGACTATCTCATCCCTACAGCTTAAAGACACCCAAAAAACTTTTCCTTTTTTTAAGTAATTAATTCCATAAATCTCAAGGAGATTTCAAAGTATATTAAAGTGAATAGTAAGCTAATCCAAGTCGACGATATAGAGACGTGAGCATATTTTCTCGATGACTGGTACCTTTAACCCATAACAGTCTGAGGACCGTCCTAAAATCATGGGTCTGTACCCACCCATGAACCTCCTTCCCCCCCTCCCAAGCACCCGATGAAACCCCATCCGTGAAGCAGACAGATAAGGACCATTTCTGTTGCCATAATCGAACGGAATATGGCACCAGCTCGACCATCGGGTCATTTGTTATATACTAACGTTTCTCGAACGATTTTATAGCACTGTTCATTGTTCATTAAGAATGTCTCATGACAAAGATAAATACGTGATCATTGTCATTATCATTATCATTATTATCTTTATTATCATTATTATTCAACCCCAAGTCCATGGGGCTACGACCCCAGAATTTCACCCAGGGGCTCCTTCGGCTCCAAGGCTGCGCTACACTCAGCAGCAGGGAAAGGATGGCCTCCTTCGTAGCAAGAAACTCCCCTGATTATACCATACTCTGTTTCATCAACTAACGATGATACAGCCTTGCCAAAAGTGACATTTTTTTCTTTCTCTCTCTCTATTTTCAACCTCAAGCAGGTTGAGTCCGGTAACACCTCTATGTTGATAGTATATAAATTCGTACCTCTAAACCCCCTTAGTTACCCCCAGTGCCACACATTTCCCCCAGTCTCTCGGAACCAGACCGCTTCCCCTCCCCCAGACTCCTACCACAATAGTGTGCTGGGCAGGTGGTCCTGGGGGGAGGGAGGGGGGGCGGGGAGAGCCCGGAGGGCTGCCTCACCAGTAGTGTCCAGGTAATAATACAATGTCAACACTCTCTCTGAGGGGCCGTGTGTGTGTGTGTGTCCTGACCTCCCCTGGGGTTCCGTGGCCTAATGACACACAAGACGGTATACAGTCTCCTCCATCACGCACACACACACACACACATACGCTGCCAATCACAGGCACGTTGGTAAGCAGTTTCTGCTACAGGCACAGCACGTGGTTAGCTGTTTCTGCTACAGGCATAGCACGTGGCTAGCTATTCTTGCCACACACATTGCAGCACGTGGTTAGTATCATATTCCTTTCCAACCAAAATGACATCAATCCACCATAAAAATAAAAAAAACTAATACATATAATCCCTTTATTTAACCCAATATTCATTCCAATATTCACCACAACCACCTCAAAAAATAAGTATTAACAATATTCCTCGCAAAATGGAACGGAGAAATAACGAAAAAAAAAATGCAGAAGAGAAAATTTAAACCAACTCTGTGGAGTGACTCAGAAAATGCTCACACATAACCTGGCCTCATTGCAATATTTCCCTGACAGGCGTAGAAAACGGAGAATATATGACGCTCTTACCATCTCTTCACTCGCATTGTTGTAAGCCGGCACGGACCGTGTATATATATATATATATATATATATATATATATATATATATATAGAGCAAAAAAATGTATACACATTCTGTTTCATTTTAGTTATTTATGTATTACATCATTCACTCTCTTTATCTTTCCTATTATTACAAATATCCTTTTATAGTTATAATGATAGCGATAATATTATTACCTATAATAGCAATAGTAAGAATAATGATAATATACTATCAATGATAATAATAATAAAATAAAAATAATAATAATAATAATAATAATAATAACAAAAGAATATCAATGATAATAATAATAATAGTTTTAATAATAACAAAAATAATAAAACAATAATAATAATAATAATAATAATAATAATAATAATAATGTCCCATTCCCAGCAGACGTAAACCCATAAACTGACACAGAGGTCCCCTTTCCACCCCATCGATTTCTTGAATCACCTGACCATATGTTGTGAACCACCCCATCCCCCACACACTATACCCCCCTTCCCCTCCACTAAAACCCATCCATCCCCCCCCCCCACTATAAGCTCTGGTTAATGGCCACCCCTCGTCGACAATGGCTTTATTTGACTTCCACACCCCCTCTCCTGTAACCCCAGCAGGAGTATTTACAGACAGAACGAATCACCATTTCATTCCCTTCATATTAATACCTCATTTGAAGTATTGATCTTTCACGTTGGCTCGAAAAACGCCTGCATTTAAAACGAAAAAAAAATAGTTCTACGACCTGTCTCTCGTGAACAATATTTCAACACATCAACACACACTTTACAAAGTCATTTTCTCTATATTTTTATCCTCCTTCCAGCAAGGATAGGTCCTTATTCCACACTCCTCTAACAGTGACTGTTCAGTATGTTCCATTTCCTTAACTATGTTCTTGAGGTGAACTTTTGCAGAACTATCTTGTTACATAACTAGTCTGTTTAATGACCAGTGACGCCATTTGTTCAACATGCCCCAGGTTCAGGCAATAAGAAAGAAGATACGTTTAGTTCTCTCTATCCCTCTTTTTTGCATCAGTGGACGAAAAGGTGTACAGTCTCGCCTGCAAAAAGGAGTCCATCACTTCCCTGCTACAGACTGTAGCGCAACCTTGAAGCTGCAGGAGTGCCGTAGGTGGAGCCTCTGGGGCTAATAATCAAGTAAAATTCTCTCTCTCTCTCTCTCTCTCTCTCTATCTATCTATCTCTATCTCTCTCTCATATCAAAACCTGAATAATCTACAGCAAAATGAATCGCACATCCACTCGCATTCTGTCATGGCCGTAATAAGCAGTCTTATATTTACATTCTCTGGGTGACATGAACGAGGGAAAGACGACTTGGGTAGGACGGACGCCGCCTGGTAATCCTTATTGTCTGCCGGCGGATGTAAACAAAGGCCTCCTTCAGCAACTCCCGCCATGCTTTTCCTCCCCCCCTACCAGAATGAGTCCGATTCCCCTTAATTACCACCTCAACCCACCACTACTCCACACGGTCCCACCACTTGCTCGCCACTGGAGCGAGGGAAAACACTACCCTCTGCACGACGCGGTGAAAGATTCATGAAACGATTGAAACGATCTTTCGGAAATAACGGCGCGTCGACTGTTTCGGCGGGCGCGAGCCACCGATTCGGACACGCGGGCGAACGAAAACATTAGGGAGAGGATCAGCAATATTTTCGCGCGCAAATATAGACGTCAAAAGATTCGTGGGAGTCGGGAAACGTGTTCCGATTCTAAATCTTCTTCGGGGGGTCTACAAATCCCCTCTCGTTTCTCTTACTTAGTGCACCCTTTTAGCGGGTCCTCCTCTTCTCAGTCTTATGGGAAAGAGAGAGAGAGAGAGAGAGAGAGAGAGAGAGAGAGAGAGAGAGAGAGAGAGAGAGAGAGAGAGAGAG
>JAYMFT010080097.1:0-14318 GCA_038088735.1 Panulirus argus | reverse complement strand
GTGTGTGTGTGTGTGTGTGTGTGTGTGTGTGTGTGTGTGAGTATGTGTGTGTGTGTGTGTGTGTGTGTTACGGGGCGAGAGCGTCACACTCAGAACTGCTCTGTCTCTTACCCTTGTATACACGTAAAAAATCTTTACTCTCGTGTGTTATCCTCCTCAGGTCATCACAATGTTATCTTAAGATACCCTGCGTGTTATCTTACTCTGTTACGCTGTAGCGTTTCACGTGTTATCCTTCTTACGTTATCTTCCCTCATACTGTTGTGTTATCGTGCTACAAGAATCATTTTCCTGAAGTTATCTTACTAGATCTAGCCGATAAGCTCATACAAGTTATCCTTACCAAGTTATCTTCCTTTCAGGGTACAGACATAGTTCTTATGTGGGTTATCCTCCACAGGGTGTGACGTGAGTTATCTTAAGTTATCGTCCTCATCGGTGTCAGGTAGAGCTCTTAGGTGAAATTACCCTCCCTCAAGATGAGATGCGAGTTATCCTGCCAAAGTAATCGCCCTCAAGGTCTACGGATCCAATAGATCCTGCAGGAGTTATCCTCCTCAGGATGTCGTCACGCGAGTTATCCCCACCGCAGCCATCTGCCTCATGGGGGTCAAGGAGTCATCCCGCCGAAGGTGGTGGGGGGGTCATCACTCCTGCGAGCATCAAACTCACCCCCGTCAAGTGAGGGTAAACTTGACCATCTCAATGGCTTCGGTTATCGCCCCCGAGAGGCTAAGTGAGGGTGCTCAAGGGGTTAAACTGTCGTTAAGTGTTGGGGGAGGACCCGGGCGGCCCGGGCCGCACTCGTGGCCCGGACCGCACGCTCCGGCGGGGAACCGCAACACACTGACTGCGTAAGAACTCCTCTGTGTGTGTGTGTGTGTGTGTGTGTAAATATATACGTCAATACAGACAGCATAATGGTCTTCGTAAATCTCGAAAAGCAAAATTAAGGAAAAGTGGAAATATAATATAAAAAAAACTGCTCGTCGGTTACATTTAATCCTATTCAGCGTGGTATTTAAGTAAGTACACGTGAGGCTAACACGCAGAAGAACAAGGCAGTTACGGAACAATCCGCGAATCAGTTGGAGCTCAAGGCAAACAGGGAAAGGAACAAGTAACACCAAAAATAGAGAAAAATTTTTGCAATTGCCGACAACGCTAAATATACAAAAACAAAAACGTTCATTCACTTTACCGCAGAGAACACAGCAGGATTTTCATATCTAGTGGTGAAAATTGTCGAAATTTTATTGTATAAATTGTTCACAGACACACACACACACACACACACACACACACACATATGTCTTGTATCATAGATAGTAATTCTTACACACCTAATACCAGCGCTGTATTACTGTCTAAATTGTCACGTTACAGACGTGACACCAGTACTGTATTGCCGTAGTAATGTTAAATAACAGCAAAATGGAAAAAAAGAAAATCTTTTGAACTCACAGCACAAATGTACACCGAAATGTACTTCCATGGGCACTTTATTGAATTTTACTTTTCCCAATTTTACGTAATCCTATTCGCTATATGGCCAGCCAGAAATTTCGCTATACCGGTACGAAACGAATACTATATGCCTTCTTGTTTACGTGTGATGGGAATATTTGTTTGGAGTCAGATCCTGATCTCATCACTTTTCCCATGCGGAAGGCTCTAGACCCACGGCAAAGCCCGGTGCACGTCAGACCTTAAATGAAGTACAGAAAGTTCCTACCAATATGAATAAATAAGTAGAGAGAAAGGGAAAAATAATGATGTGAATTTCTGAAACGGAGATGGAAAACCTACTTTCTTTTAAAGGATGGTCAGGTCATAGTTAGAAGAGATATGAGACGGTAGATAGTTCCAAAGCTTAGCGGCGTAAGGAGAGGAACAGACATCGCAACGGGCAGTTGTTGTCTCTCCTGTTCTCGTACTCTGGGACGAAGCCTTTTCTCAAAATTTTCCCTAATAGATGATATCTATAACGAGGCCTTCATTCGCGGTGACCCATCCTCATTACTTTACAGTCATGCAGGTTGGATTTCACGAGCCATGTATTAGACCGAGATTGGAATTCGTCTCGGTTCCCCCGGAGGCTGATGCAGCCCTCTCTTCTTTTTCCCCCATTACCTCGGCATCATCCGCAAACATATTCAGGTAGAAATCCTATTCTCCCGTCGAGTCATTTACATACATCAGGAAAAGCAATCTCCCCAAAAGAAATTCTTGCGGACACTGTCGGTGACCTCAGCCCATTCCACGAAGGCTACCCAGACGTTTGTACCCTTCCACTGTTGCAGTCTTCTGTCCATCGCAGGAGTCTGCCTCTTATTCCCATCTCAGGATCCGGTTTTCTTTGCCAGCCTTCTCATGTGGTGCGGTGTCAAATGCTTTCCGGCAGTAGAGATGCAGAGAATCCATCCAGCCTTCTCATTTGTCTTGAGTGGAGCTCACTCTCTCGTAGAAATCTGAGAGGTTCGTTGTGCGCGACCTCCTTTTCCGGGAACCACGCTGAGTGTGTGTGTGTGTCTCTCTCTCTCTCTCGGCTAGTTTCTCCTGAGAGAGAGAGAGAGAGAGAGAGAGAGAGAGAGAGAGAGAGAGAAAGCAGCCGCCGGCACACAGACGCATCGGGATATCTCCATTCCTAGCC
The DNA here is from genome assembly GCA_038088735.1 of Panulirus argus. Classification (NCBI taxonomy): domain Eukaryota; kingdom Metazoa; phylum Arthropoda; class Malacostraca; order Decapoda; family Palinuridae; genus Panulirus; species Panulirus argus. Next base: position 11,665 of record JAYMFT010080097.1, on the reverse strand, counting down.
AACAGAGGCATAAATCGAGACACTTGCGTCAGGGGATCGTCAGGATGTGTACAGTAGCGGCGTGACGTCAGCGCCCCGAGATGGGAACACCTCCCCCCCCTGCACCTCCCCCCTCCCCCCCGCCTTCGTCTGGAGTTCCAGGACGGTGCGGCACCCGGCCCATGCAGTTCTACCCCCCACCCCCTCTCCCCTTCCCCCTCCCCCTCCGCCAGGCGGCTCAGGTAACAATTTAACACGTCTTCAGCCGTTATCTTTTACCCCCCCTCTCCTCCCTCTCCCCGGAGAAACAATGAACCACACTGCTGAACTGGGCAAGATAACAGCGGGGAAAGAATGCGGCCTGGAGATAACACAGATATATATATATATATATATATATATATATATATATATATATATATTGACCCGAGGTGTTATCTTACAGCTGTGGAAACGGGCGAGATAACAGTAACGCTGGAAAAAACTCGAGGGGGAGGAGGCAAAGTCTTGAGGCGGTCGACGGAAACACAAAACCCGACCTGACATGACAACACTAAAAGAAAGACTATGGAGCATGGAGCCGTCTGGACCCAGCAACACACAGCGTCAACACAGCGTTCTCAGCGCCGCTGTGTTTCTTGAACCTCTTCAGTACAGTCACTATTGAAAGGGGGAGTCTAAAGAATACAGTTCCTCCCATGAGAATAAACTGTCTTCAGTCTGTGATAAATTGCATTGGTAAGGCCGGACCCACACTCCGGCCGGGTCCGGAGCGTGAGAGGAGGTGTCAGGGCCGCACCCACAGCCTACCTGCCCACTGGGCCCATGTGATCCAAAGTTACCAGCCCATGTCGTGGACCCCCGTCAGCCCACACCTACCAGGACTTGAGGGGAAAGACACGGCGGTGTGGGCAGCGACCAGGCGACCAGTTGCATGAGAGATTCCACCAATCTTTGCCTCTAGCCCTCACCACCCACCCACCCACAACCACCAGCCCAAAGCTGAGGAACACGTGATACAACGAGACCTTCATCAGGAGACAGAAGATAACATCACGGCCATAAATAACTATACACTTCTCTGATTACACCCGTGAAAAAGTCACGAAGCAATGAACATACTTTTCACACAGGATGACATATGAACCCCAGTTCCTATATTTGGAGCAAATTGTCACGTAATATGAACATTACTAATGATCTGTTATCAGCGGTGGGCGAACAACACTGCTTTCTCGCTACGGGTCACGAATGAATGAATATTCGTATAAACCTCACCTTGAAAACAACAATTATGCCTTTCTTCTGAGACAGAACAACAGTTATGCATTTCTTCTGAGACAGAACAACAATTATGCATTTCTTCTGACACAGAACAAGACTAAATATCAAGGACCCATTCGGCAGGATATGCAAAGAAGCTGATAAAATCCTTGCCTGTTTTGTATTCGTTGGGCATGTCGGCCTGGCATCTCCACTGACCTTGTACAGACCAAAGGACCAGGGTTTATCTTAAGCCAAAGGGGCGGCACCGTCGTGCTCAGTCATACCAGTGTACACAGGGCTGGGGTGGGGGGGGGAGGGGTGTTAAAATACACCAATGGCAGTAGAGGTTAACGTATGTTAAATTCATGGGTCGGGCGTGTGTAGACCCGGCGCTGACAGGAACAGGCCTGCCTTAATCTCTAGGTTAACATAAGTTAAGAGGCAGAGCACACAGCTGAGGGCTATGGTCTGTGCCCTCACCTCCCGCACAATGAACGGAGTCAGCATCCCCCCAAAACGATGGAACAAACGCTCCCTACGACTCACACGCTCACTCAACTCCTCTCTTCTCTTACTCAACTGCTCCCTTCAAACCAACGTCTTACTCAACTCCCTCCCCTCCCCCTCTCACCCACACACACTTCAACTCGTCTCCAGTAACAATCAATTCGCGTCCACCAACCACGGGGTCAGTGCGGACAAGTGGGAGGTCACCTCTCAACATACACTGTGGGAGCCACAGTGGGGTGACAGCACTCACCACACCCACAAGGGAAAGCCAAGTTTCACGCGAAGAAAAACCAGTTTCATATAAGATTCTATCAAGATATGCGTTTCTTTTCTCACGGGGTAAAAGTTTCCCCTCCTCCAGTCGTGACACAAACTAAGACTCTAAATAAATCAGACTAAAACTTTTTTGTTTTCGGATTCTGATTTGCAGAGAACGGGGACATAACGAGTTATCAAGCCATACACTGAACTTACGTAAATATCTGCGCCAACCACTCTAGTACGATTTGACCAAAACTTCACCAAACCCACAATCTGATCTCACACATACGTAAAAATGATTCTTATTAATCAAATAAGGATGCACAGATCATATCAATACTTTTCATCTGATGTAAAGCGGCAGTACAAAACCTAACGGCTTAAATCCAATCCAGAAACGAAAACCTTCCAAGTTTTCATTAAGACAAAGAAATATCTGAAGAACTTGAACTTTAATAACAAACCTTGGAACAATTCGCTTAATAATTTCCACCAATCAAAGAACGGAAAGAAATACTGGAATGACGTATCGTACGGAGCTTAAAACCTACTTGCAAATGAAGGTAAAAAATAAAAAAAAAAAACTGAAAACAAAATAACTAGGTATGCAAGTAAACAAGAAAATACGCCCGTAAATTTTCTACGTCTTGCTATGAGACTCGCTACTCCCCTTTGATGAACGTCCTCTTGTGACCGTCTTTAAACCCCGACCTGCAGAAGTTAATGGGGCGCTGGACTTTATTTACAGTATCTCTTGTACAAGTTTAAACTACATTGAACGACCCGGTCATAAGATAAGTAATGTTTACCCAATCATTTAACAGGATTTTAGTACACGACACCTTGTGACCCTGACCTTTGACTCCCGACCTTGAAAACTCCACCAGGTACAGAAAGATACTTGCAGTACCTGTGGCACTACAAGTTTGGCCCACATCCGATGACCGAGTCGTGAGACAGGGCGTACGCAGAAACGGGTTGGAGGGACGCGCCATGCATGATTGGAGGCGGGCAGTACATGCCCACCAGTCAGAGCCATGAAGCTAAATACCTACCCCACCCCTGCAAAGGGGGGGTAAAAGCAGAGGAGCCAACAATTTGGCCGGGCAATAGCAAGCACACCAGAGATACCAGTCGTGTGAAGCTAGGAGGGCTAAAGACCTTCCCAGTCGTCTCAGACACGTGGGTAACGACCTCCTAAACTATACGTGCACACAGACACACACATATATACACCAAAACCAACACACATCCAACAGGCCAACATGAGACCAACATGCACTTAACAAACACAGGCAGGCCAACACTCACCCAACTATCACACACAGACCGACATGCACACAACCGTCATCATACACTCGACTAACGTACAGTCTCTCAAAAAAGTATCTGCCCCACCCCCCACCCCCCGGGCGTGAAGTTTCTAATAATCTACTGCAGGTCGACCGATACCAACACTTGACTTTGCTGCCACCCTGATGCAGGCGTAACCTGCATCAGGGTGGCAGCGAAGTTAAGTTTTAATCTCGGTCGGCCAGTTGTAGATTATTAGAAATTTCTGGCCCAGAGGGGCAGATACTTTTTTGGGAGACTGTACACATACGACAGCGCATTCATGCAACACACACTGACCAAATCAGTCCACCCCAGCAACATGCAACCCTAAAGCACATCCCCACCCCCCCAAAAAAAAATCCACATGCACAGCCCATTACACATTCAACAACATATACTCATGTGCACCTAAGTGAAACAAGAGACTCCCATGTATCCACTCACATGCCCTCAACCAATACACACACTCAACCATCACACGTACGCAGAGGCACTCAGCCAACAGGGAACCATAAAGAAACACTCGCCATACTTAGATTACAGGCAAATTAAGAATCCTTTCTCTTACCCGTTGAGCAGATGAAAAGTTGGGTTCGGATCAAGCACATTAACCAGAGTTAAGGCTTCGTATACAAGTTAACAAGTTAATCCCTGAGTTAATTCCTTGAGCACGGTAGTCCAGCGCTTTGGTGCGATGGCGTGACCTGTGACCTGACCCCTCATGGGGGGGGGGGAGGTCGTCCTATCGTACTCAAGGGTCGTATCGTCATGCTCAAGACTTGGGGTGGTAAGAGAAGCCTGCTTACGACTGGTCAGGTCAGGTCCGGTCAGAGTAAGGCCCGACTCATAAGGTCAATAATAATCAGATTGAGGGAGGTCAGTTCTCCAGGCCAGGTTACACTCAGAACACGAGAGGACACGAGACACTGGAGAGCTTACAGCCGATGCAGGAGAGGACACGAGACACTGGAGAGCTTACAGCCGATGCAGGAGAGGACACGAGACACTGGAGAACTTACAGCCAATACAGGAGAGGACACGAGACACTGGAGAGCTTACAGCCGATACAGAAGAGGACACGAGACACTGGAGAGCTTACAGCCGATACAGAAGAGGACACGAGAGGCCCCGGGGACGTAAGCCAATAAGAACAAATCTAACGATCGCTCACATGAATGTTACCACTAATCAGAGTTCCAGGAAACTGGATTGGAATGAGAGAGAAAGCAAAATCCCTCGAGGTAATCAAGACCTGGAATGATTCTCATTTTCTAGCATAAAAAAAAAAGAAAACGGGAGGAGGTGGTAAATTAGAAGACATACCATACACGAGCTTTAGCTTCCTTCTTGAGGTACAACGCTACGACCCGTGGGAGTGAACAGCCGTCATGTCCAGAGCTGGTCGTACCACTGTCCTCAAGGGTCGTTCGGTCGTCATCAGTGGGTAAAGTGACTGATTTAGTCATTGAGGGGAACATCCCGAAGACTGGGAAAGACTTCGTCAGGAAGATCAGAGACGGACATCTATTACAAGCAAGTGGTGTGGGAGGAATCGATGCCAAGCACAGGCGATGCCCCCAGTGTGAGAAGTTATGCCTAGTCAGTGTTAATGGTTCTCTACAAACCTATGGAAAGGGCCAGAGACCCATAATAACACGGAGGGCCCTGCAGTATACAGGACCAGAGACCCATAATAACATTGAGGGCCCAGCAGTATACAGGCCCAGAGACCTATAATAACACGGAGGGCCCTGCGGTATCCTGGGCCGCACAGCAACAGCCGTGTGGAGACCGATAACAGAGAGAGAGGCGTGGAGGAGAAGCGCGGTGGTGGCGGCGGCGGCTGGCTGGCTGGCTGGGAGCGTCCCGTGGCAGGCGGAGAGACGCGGGCCGCGTCACTCAACCCCTGACATTTACCTTAAATTCGCCACTCACCACGTCTTGGTTGGAGCCCATCCGAGCGAAAATTTCCACATAGCCAATATCTGTTGTAACTGGGAAGAGGAGGAGGAGGGGAGGAGGAGGAGGAGGAGGGGTGGATGAGGCCAAGCTATCCCCAATACCTGGACTCATTCAGCAATACTCATGTCGAGGTGTAAAGCCCCTGAATATGAGGCGAGTGAGCAACGGCGCTGCCCAAGAAATTAGGACACCTTCAAGCGCTTCCATCTTCGTGACCCGAGACTCCGTAAAAGAATATAAGGAAACATTCTCTCGTTTTTTGTAAGAATATAGGGAAGCATTCTCTCGTTTCTCATAAGAATATAGGGCAACATTCTCTCGTTTCTTGTAAGAATATAGGGAAACATTCTCTCGTTTCTCATAAGAATATAGGGCAACATTCTCTCGTTTCTTATAAGAATATAGGGAAACATTCTCTCGTTTCTTATAAGAATATTGGGAAACATTCTTTCATTTCTTATAAGAATACAGGGAAACATTCTCTCGTTTCTTATAAGAATACAGGGAAACATTCTCTCGTTTCTTATAAAAATATAGGGAAACATTCTCTCGTTTCGTATAAGAATATAGGGAAACATTCTCTCGCTTCTTATAAGAATATAGGGAAACATTCTCTCGTTTCTTATAAGAATATAGGGAAGCATTCTCTCGTTTCTTATAAGAATATAGGGAAACATTCTCTCGTTTTTTATAAGAATATAGGGCAACATTCTCTCGTTTCTTATAAGAATATAGGGAAACATTCTCTCGTTTCATATAAGAATATAGGGAAACATTCTCTCGTTTCTTATAAGAATATAGGGAAACATTCTCTCGCTTCTTATAAGAATATAGGGCAACATTCTCTCGTTTCTTATAAAAATATAGGGAAACATTCTCTCGTTTCTTATAAGAATCGAGGGAAACATTCTCTCGTTTCATATAAGAATATAGGGAAACATTCTCTCGTTTCTTATACGAATATAGGGAAACATTCTCTCGTTTCTCATCTTCGTCTTTGCTTTGAGAATATTGAGGGAACATCCGGAAAGTGTGCTGGTGATAGTAAGCTGGTGAGGCCCGTAGTTTTCGAGATGACCGAGGTAGCATATATACAGTCCAGGGTGAGGCATCATCTGGTGTGAGTAGGACTGTCACCCTGCCTGGGGAACGAGTGTCATGCAAACACTGCCATATGACCAGACAAATACATAAACACACACACACACACTTATAATCTAACATACTAAGGCACACATACACATACGACGTACGACAAACACACACACTCCAACAAGGCAAACCTCTCAATATATGACCAATGACTATACATAGTCATGAATATATACGTAACCCAGAACGTAGCATTCCATATTGCAAAAAAACATTTAAGTCTACAGTCCTCCAATATCCATGTGAATTAGATGACCATATCCACGCCAGAGCGTGGCGAAACCTTCCTTGTAATGTGGGTTAGCACAGCAGCGGGCGGGTCTCATCTCCAACACTTATCTGTCCCTCGTCCCCGCCATAGCCAGGCGCTGTCAAGCCTCGGACACACAAGCCTCCCTCACCAACTAACGTCACACAAAAAGCAAGCAGCGTGAGTCAGTGAGTGAATGGGACTCTGAGATCGACACCCGACCATACCCAATGCCGGACTGTCACGTCAGGAGGACCTAAAATGGCAAGCTGTCTTCTGATTTGTAAACTGCATTTAAACGCAAATATAACATGTTCGATAAACAGTCTACAACTTAAACCTAAATCGTATTATGCATTCAGTTTATTCGCATTATTAAAGACGCAAAGATCTAATAGAGAAAGTCCAAAGGAGGGCAACAAAGACTGGACATGAAGTAAGAGGGTTGCGCCACAGGAAGAATTTCCTGGACATAAAATCATGAACCGTGGAAAAGAAAATGTAAAGATAGACTTCATCACAATCTTACGATTTCTGAAACAAAAGCCAGTGTTAACGATGAACGGCTTTTTTTTTTTTAAGATATACAGCATAAGCAACCAGAGAATTAAAGCAAGCGATTAAATAAGACACTTGCTAGAAAATACGTAAGGATGCACGTGTGTGGTATCAGAGTTGTAGATAAATGGAACACGGTACCAAATGAAAATGTGAAAGCAGACAGGATACATGCACTTAAAAACTGTTTGACGGGACAGGAAGTTCAAGAGATGGGGTTCCCGTAAGTGTAGAACTCCCTTCCCCCTTACTGTAACAAATAGGCATCAGACAGATAATTAAACGCAAAGTCACACTGTTAGTAATTCACCACCAGATGTACAGAAGGTAATTATCCAATAAATACTGTCGCATATTCAGAATTTCCTTTCAAAAACCGGCAATTCCTTTCACCACTACAGTGCGAGAGATACCACGATCGTCAGGCTGAAACTACCCCTCTCCACGGCTACTCTTGCAGGAGGTTGGCGACCCAATAGTAAACTTTCCTGAAGGTGGACTCGTAAGCCTAGCCCCGGGCGTCGGAGAGCCCGAGTTTACTGCCGTGTTTACGCACAGCTGACTGAAGGCGAGATGTGCCTCACCTCCATAACCCGTCTCTGCGTGGCCCGAGGATGACAGGAGGGGAACCAAGATCTCCGGGGGTCACTATAAAAGGAAGTCTGATTCGTCTGTCAGTTGTGGCCGCCAGAGTGGGTGGGTGAGCACAAAAGCGCTGAGGCGAGGCGTGCGTGACATTCTGCGCGGAGGAGGGAAAACAGAGGCTTAGACCGTACCTCTTGGTTGCTGCTATTCAAGCCGTTACCGATGGAGCGCGCATGCGCATCCTGCGCCCCTGCTGTATGCTGAATTCTCCACAGAGCTTTAAGTGATACTGCGTAACTTAAACTAGTATGTACCTTCAGGATTGCACAAAAGTAACTTACGGATTTGTAAGTAACAGAAATAAGTGGAATGTATGCTTAACAGAGGTTATAATACTGAAGGAGAATGAGAGGTTAATTGTTGTAAAGACATATGAAACTACCAAATCACTGGAAGCCATAGAAACCTCACCTAACTTCACGTAGTAGTCAATATTTACCTTCTTTTCGTTATATCAGAAATGTGCAAGTTATGATCTGTCGTTTAACTTTGCGCACTATGTGCAAGCAAACGCGTCCCACCGAACGAAAGATACTTAGTGCATATTCTTCTTGACTAAGTGACAGGACAGAACGGGCGCCATTGATCCTGGTATTTTTCGACTGTAGCACTAAAAACTGGAATAAAATCTCGGTTATCAAGGACAGTCTGATGAGGTTTTCACACGCTGTGGTAATTTCTATGAGTGTCTCACCACACCTTGAATATGCAGTTCAGTTTTGGTCCCCAGGCTATAAAAAAGACGAGAAAAAATTAGAGCAAGTACAAAAACGCGCGACTAAATTGATCCCATCCCTTAGAAATCTGGCATACGAGGAGAGGCTAAAACGTTTGGATCTCTTCTCCCTTAAAAAACGTAGACTTCGAGGCGACTTAATCCAAGTATTCAAAATTCTGAACAAGTTCGATGCCGTAAATCACAAAAATCTTTTCGAAATAAAAGAAAATACGGTTACTAGGACAAATTAAATAAAATTCAAGGCTAAGAAATGTACTACGGACGTGGGAAAAAGCTTCTTTTCCTATAGGTGTGTTGATTACTGGAATAAGTTACCGTCAGACGCCGTGAATGCTAAGACTATAAATACCTTCGAAAGTCGCTTAGACAAATATTTTCTATGAATTCAGATATACTCTAAGAAAAAGGCCAGAAATACACTGTATAAACGACAGCGGTAACGGGGACAGTAGAAGGCCAATGTGCAGCAGCGGGGAGTCGGTGATAGCTTAAAAAAAAATTCTACTAAAATCACTTCTGCTAAACGTAAGTAGATAAATGAAAAGCGTATCTTCCGAATCTGTGAGTTACTTTCTGAACAGTCCCTCAAACACAGCCCTGGCATTTGGTCTACTGCCTCAAGCTCTGTCTAAACTCGGCTTGGCATTAAATCATCTGACTTCAAAAAACGTAACAGCTATTAAATCTATCTGTTTCGAGTTTAATCTCAGTAAAAAAAAAAGAAAAGAAAAAACCCTGAGGTTACTGACAACCTACACATTATTGGCAGTTTCAGCTGCCTTTTCTTTTCTTTTTTCTCTCTTTTAACACACCGCAGATTCTGATGCAAATTTATGTAAACACAGCTACTGCGCGCGAGTAGGGCTCGGGGGGGGGGGATCCATCCTGGCGGTGGCGGCCGCTGGTCGCCATGGTCGCTAGCTGCCAGCCAGACCAGTACACTTACATGCTTCATTCCTTCTAGCGTTATCATTTATAAGAGCCATCCCTCCTTGGACTTTTTCAGACAGCAAAAATTTCTAAATGCAATTAGATCAACAGAAAACGTACGCAGCGTGTGGAAAGATAAAGACGACTTATACCTTTTTTTAACCTGAGCTATCTTGCAGTCCGTTGGACGCCTGTCTGGCAGTGCATCTTCGTATGCTGTGGAAGAATAAAGGAAAATATATGCCACCGAGATCTTGACGGCGCCAGATCAAAGTGAAATCTTGAAATACGTTATTAGGGAAGTAACCGGGAATGTTTACACGAACGAATGAAGATCTCTGAGACGCAAGAGGGAGGAAAAATCTAATATTTATCAAGAAAATTGCCATTAAATATTTAAGAGGCTAGTGGTGTCCATTCTAAAACTAATTTTCTTATTCGGCCCAAGTGTGGGGCAATGCGCTTCTTTCAGCGGGGTCTTGGCCACAGTAGAACCAGAGGACTTATTACTTTTTCATACATCTCTCCTCAAAGCCATTCACAACTCTCTCTCTCTCTCTCTCTCTCTCTCTCTCTCTCTCTGTTCTACGGGTATCATTTCAGCGTGCACGGCAGTATGATCCTTGAGCACGAGGGTACGACCCTTGAGCACGACGGTACGACCCTTGAGTATATGATCCTTGAGTATGATGGCCGGGCCTTTGACCTAACTCGCAAGTGTCAGGTCAAAGGATAGCGTATCATGCCCAATGGTCGTCCCGTCGTACTCGAGGGTCGTCACGTGGTGCTCAAGGGTCGTACCGTCGTGCTCAAGGGTCGTCCAGTGATGCTCAAGGGCAGTACAGTCGTGCTCACGGGTCGTACTGTCATATTCTAGAGTTCTAACGATGAGTTCAAAAGACAGCTAATCGTTTTTTTCACCCGCCAAAATGGGGTCGTGTTCGGATAAGAATAGACTTTCCTCAGCGATTATCTATTTCCAGGATTTTTTTTTTTTCTTCCTGGCCTCCCCGCCTGACTTGGCTGTGGGCCGTGAGTGAGTTGAATGAGGTTCTGCTCTCTTAGGAAAAGACTCAAAAGTTCACTTTCCTGAAACCCCGGCTCGTGTTTTCCCCTCCTACGATGGCTTTTTTTTTTAATTTATTCATTATTATTCATCGCATCTTAATTAGAAAATGAATATAATCCTGACCTAAGTCATATCTCACTCCGGGGTGTCAAGGGTGAGCACTGAGTTCGTAGGGTGATCTGGGGAGGGGAGGAGGGAGGGGGGAGGACGTCTTGCTGAGGGTGACATCACCTTACGCCTCGCATTGTGACCTGGAGGCAGGTGTGGGGCGGGGGACCTGGGGTTTCGAGTGAGAGGTACTGGAGCTCGGAAGAGGGTGCTGGATCGAGGCTGTGGTGAGGTGTGGTGTGGGTGGCGGTGGTCAGGCGTGGCACATGACCTGATGAAGCCGTTAAAACTTCCAGTATAAGACGCCACCAAGGAATTTGCGTACCCTCCATCCGCACGTCACTCCAACAGCATTAAAGGCCCGCACGTCACTCCAACAGCATTTCAAAGGCCTGCACGTCGCTCCAACAGCATTTTTAAGGCCTACACATCACTCCAACAGCATTTTAAAGGCCTGCACGTCGCTCCAACAGCATTTCAAAGGCCTGCACGTCGCTCCAACAGCATTTTTAAGGCCCACACATCACTCCAACAGCATTTTAAAGGCCTGCACGTCACTCCAACAGCATTTCAAAGGCCTGCACGTCACTCCAACAGCATTTTTAAAGCCCGCGCGTCACTCTAACAGCATTTCTAAGGCCCGCACGTCACTCTAGCAACAGCATTTAAGGCCCGCACGTCACTCTAATTGCGTTTCACTTCCTATGAGTGGCAAATATTTACGTTTCAGGGCTGGTCGCTGCTGAGGCAGAGTAAACAAAGCCAGACACTTGGTTTAATGCGACGCTCATTACGAAAGTATCAATCATGACATTACTGGCAACAATCAATCTGCCCAGTTAAGCAGAACCACCCAGATTATTGAAGTTATCTCTCGTGATATATATATATATATATATAT
>JAYMFT010080086.1:0-14318 GCA_038088735.1 Panulirus argus | reverse complement strand
GAGACAGAACCCCGTCTTGAAGAACTCCTGCTGGGGTAATCGCCGGAGCTCCCAAAGAAGTCCTAATTTAGCCACGGTGAATAAGAAACGTCCCGTCGACACCCACCACGCCGCTTGCCAGGAAGCTGGGGGGGCCACAGATCGCGAAAGAGAGAGAGAGAGAGAGAGAGAGAGAGAGAGAGAGAGAGAGAGAGAGAGAGAGGATGGGAGAGTGCGGAGATGAATAAATAAATGGGAGATGAGACGATGAGACACTGAACTGACGGAGGACATGAGAACACGATGAAATATTACGGACGGATGACGTAAACACGATTAAGATAAAGAGTGTACTCTAAAACCACGCTGAGAACTCGAGCCCTGAGGGTCTAACTTCTCGTAGGAGGTGAGTGGCCACTGCCCAGGAGGGGGGGCAGGAGTGCGACGGTCATCCAGAACAGCAAACGAAAAAAAGTTTTCCCTTAATGCTCTTGACGCATCACGTTTTCTACGATATCGAAAACTTACCCAGCCACCTGCCCGGGATAACGTGACCCCAAGACCGAACGAAAGTGACTATCAACCTGGGTCAACCCGGCCTGAGTTACACGTCTAACGGGGAAGAGAGAAAGAGAGAGGGAGAGAGCGTAATATATTCATCATTGGAGACTAAGGAGGCCATCCACGGCCGACACACACACACACACACATCCTCCTTAGATATTCAATCAGCCGACATTCACCTGAGGCTGCAGGAGGCACTCTCGTCTCCCCGACATCACAAATAACCCGGGTCTTTTTTGCGACCGGTTATCAGGGAAAGTGGATTAAGTCAATTGCCCATCAAGAGGAAGGGATATGTACATCTCCACTACCCCAGCCCCGTGACGACGACCCTGTTGAATATTTTTCTTGAGCCGAGACTCCGCTGCAGGGTCGGTTATGGAGGGAGGGAGGAGGAGGAGGACGTCCGATGATCTCAGGAAGTGGTTGGGATGACTTCCTTCCTTCCTTCCTTCCTTCCTGGGTCTCTTAGGGGGGGCGGGGTCGCTCTTGAGGACATAAGCAGCGCTGGAAGTCAACGTGAGAGCAAACCTCCGTTGCCCTGGCGCTGCCCTCACCGTCATCGCTCAAGACTTTTTCCAAAGTTAAGATTATCAAAATATTCTTCACGTCCAACACTCATGCTGGCGTGAGGACGGGTCGAAAGAACTCCTCTAGGATGGGGTATAAGTGTGCGCCTGCCGTAGAGTACTTAAAGGAAATTCTCTTCCTCATCATCATCACTACGGAAGAAAAAGTAGTGAAAATGGAGTCACTGGCGAGATACGGTGATGACCACGATGGCAAAAGCACTGTCGGCAGTCTTCAGACCGGCTGGCACCGCTGGTGCTTCCGGTGTTGGTGCCGCATCTGCTGTTGTCGCTCTGTTGGTTCTCCAACACAGTCATCACCACCATCAATACCGTTGATGCTACGGCTGTAGCGTAACTCCATCACCGTCACCATCAATATCTCCTCATGTTCCGTCTTCATATCACCTCTATCATGCTTCTTCCTTCAAAAGATCTACACACAAAAATAAACTAAAGAAACGTCTATTAACGAAAAAAAAAATGTCGCGAGTGGATCGGAAAACGAAGAGACCTACGGAGAACCCCGCCTCCTGCTGCTGTGCTGAACCACCACTTGCTCGATCTGTGAGACAAACAACTCAAACTTTCTTTTTCAATGTCGTTTCTGATCCCGAAAAAATAACTGTTTGTGTGCCCTCTCCGTCCCCAGGCCAAGAGCTAGAACGTATAATACCCGGCAAGCTGCTGCGTCACATAATTTGATATATATATCATATATAGTGAACAAATAACAAGGAGAAAAGCACCACACATTATTCATTCGTAAATATATGAACTCTTTCACTGAGCTATGGCCTGATTCTGTTCGTTTACGTTATTTGCAGTAAATTCTAACATCTACAATTTCTACATTTCACAAAACTATCTGTTCTTCTTCATTCTAATCCTTAATGCCAAGAAAAACTGCATTTATTTATACCCCTATCGCTCGCTACATATAATCTACTTGTGTTACCCAGACTACCATTCTCTCTCAGAGAACTGGCGTCAAAGAAAACGCGCATATTTCACTAGTAACTAAAGGAATTGAGACACGTGTGTGTAGCTTGAAAGACATCGTCACTCTTAACAGCTGTCCACCTAAGATAAAACAGATGTTCACCCTGTTTCAAAACTGTACAGCTCAACAGATGCCTAGACTTTTACGCTGTCAAACGACCTTAAAACTTTACATCACGCGTTCATGGGAACACCTGCGCGTCTCCACAATATACATGTGGGCGTTTGCATTAAACAGGTGCACAAAGGAGAATGCACTATGGCAGCTGACCGGCCTGAAGTCGCCTTACAAAATGCTAGTATCCTGTACACAAAGACACATACACATACATAAGAATAAAAGATAACAAAATTTGTTCATTTGCACTGAGGTAAATGTTATCAACGTTTCAGTTTCCTTTCATCTCCGTCTTGCAAAAGATTCTCTTCTACGTCGCCCACAGAAAACGTTGCATTTTTTCTATGTATTGTGAGGTATAGATTCTTTAAAATGATTTATATTTCTTTCGGTAACTGGCCTTAGCCTGCAGGCCTCCTGATATAAGGCAACTGCTTTTGCTCTTCACACTTGATATGTATAACACAGTTTCCCCTCTAAGGCGTGGAAAGAAAACGTACATAAAGTGTATAAAAGAAAACGGTCACGTACTTACCGTGGCGCGTGGAGCCTCCCGCAGGAAGAGCGCGTGGGACGGCACCACGGCTGGGGGCGCCGCCGGTGCCTTCGCTGGCGGCTCCTGCAGGAGACGTGGATATCATGAGGACTTTAACACGCAAAAACCTTTCATATTTCTCGAAATATTCGAAACGAGTAAAATTTATATATTTCATAGTTATCAACGATCTGATAATTCTAGTGGTATGAGTTCACGCACACAGAATAATATTGGCTGAAGGAGAGAGAGAGAGAGAGAGAGTGAGAGAGAGAGTGGGCGTTCCGAAGGCCAGGGCAGTGGGAGTGTGGGCAGAGACAGATGTATATGTGTGTGTGAGATCGATCAACAATGATGAGAGTGTTCAGACCGCGTCTCGGGAGGTCGTAGGAGTTAAGCCCAGATAACAGAAGACCTGATGGTCCACGACGAAGCAGTTATCTGTAGGAGAACTAGAGACTGTATCCTAAGATACAGACGTCTGTAAGACAGGGAGAGGGGTAGTACAGCCGACGGCTCCCCAGTGGTGGGTGGAGACAGAACAGAAATGCAGAAAGCTCTTTATACAGACATTCTCCTGCGTTGGAGGATAACTTTTATTCGTGTTCACGCGAGTAAAGGATGAGGAATGTGCCTGTAGGAGACGTGATGTACCTACCTTGCCCAGGAGCCTGGCCAGTTTCCTGTAGGGCGTCTCCCGCCGGCGCTGCTGTGCCCCGGGGACCGCCTCCCCTACAGGCGCTGCCTCGTCCGTGACCGGCGTCCCGGCTGCGGATCCCGAGCTCTCTGATGCCCCAGCAGCTGCTGCCGGAGACGTATCCCGACCTGGAGGAGGAGGAGAAGGAGTCAAGGAGTACTGTGTGCAGCGGGAGGGAAAGAAAACGGATGTGGGTAGTGTCGTATGCAGGTGGAGTGGACTGCAAAATGGTTGAGTGAAGTAAATCTAAAGCTATGGGGCAAATGTTCGTACCTCATATCAAGTATATGTTATGAGGCAAATGTTCGAGCCTCATATCAAGTATGTGTTATGAGGCGTTGTTGGTACCTCATGTCATGTGTAAGTCCTAGACGTCAAAGCACTTCAAAATCACACATGAAAGCTACAGAGACTGGATGAGTACACATGAGGCCATTGTCCGTTTGTTTTTGACGCGGGGAAAAGTAAAATTAGCGAGAAACAAAAGCGAAACTATGGAGGACACATGCACTAGTTAGTTAATACGTATCTCACAAAAGTAGACTTTGAAGAAATAGATAAAAATCAACACTTCAATCAAGAGAATGGCTGGTTTTGTATGATTAACGTGAGTTAAAAACCAAAGGAACGACCTGGCTAATTTTATTCGACAGATGAAATAAAAACCATGAATAAACCAGACATTTGTACTTCCACAGAAACACAGACAAAGACGATCCATTACTAACTCGTCAGTCCAGGAAGCTTGACTCCGATCCTGTCCAAGACCAGCTTTTTGGGCCTGCTGACCTCCGTCTTGGTGACCTCTGGCCTGCCGACCTCCGTCTTGGTGACCTCCGGCTTTCCGACCTCGGGTCTGACTTCGGGCGGGCTCCCTGCCTTGGCCTGACTGCTGACTCGGTCGCCCACCGCCTGACCCAACCTGGAGATGCCGTCGCCCACGCCCTTTCCCACACGCTACATGGGACATGGGAAGCATCACTGTCATTGCACACACACACACACACAGTGAAATACAAAATCCAAATCATATGAACAAACGTTAAGCTTAGAAATGATAAAATATATTTGCATTATCCTAGAAAAACGGAATGTACGTGTGTACTTTTACTGGCCCTCACACAAATGGATATAACCATACATCTATATATATACATAAATATACATAAGTATACATATACCATGACCAATACACGGGGACGAATGCAAACTCTTATCAAAATCACTCTTGACACTCACTCTTCTCTACTCCCAATGTGAAATGGATCTTTGTCAACACTCAAAGAGGTCTCTGACCACAATACCATCATCTGAAACTCGATACCTACCACATGAAAGGTGGGCTTATGGACCAGTCCACTGACCCCCCCGTTGTGTTTAAAAGCGCCTCGTTATACACAAACGTTCCCTCCACGTTTTTCCAGCAAACGTGTAATCAGACAGTAGTCAGGGAACGTTAGATGTGCATTAAGCTCTTTTCATCACGGGTTGAAAGCCAAGCCCATGTTTTTATTTCCTGTGCCCAATAACAATGGGAGAGCACTGGCGAGTGTGTATACATTTCCCCCGTAATTAACTGGGTTTCGCAATGTTTTTCACATAAAAAAGAAGCTAATTGTTTACACACGCACGTAAAAGAACCCGTAAAACAATTCCACGTTGGAACATTTAATATGTAAAGGGAAATATAAATATATATATATATATATATATATATATATATTCACGTAAATGTACAGGTAACGTGAAAGAGAACTGCATTCGTTTCTGGCTTATTATCACCCCAGTGGTCGATACACCACAGGCATTTAGGACACGAGAGAGTGCGTACGTATCCTCTCACCTACCCAAAGTTTCCAGACATTCAATGCTTTACAACGTCCTCCCACGGTGGAAGTTTAAGGACACCCCGTAATTAATTATCAATATAATTATGATGATAATGATGAGCGAAGCTATTTTTCTTTTTTTTTCCGGTTGATTGGCGTCCGTGGAAGCTGGGAGGCATCACTGCGTTTATTGACACACATCTGATCCACAAGTGGAGTACCCCACACCCTCCTCGTCTCTCAAACTCGTTGACCACTCACCAACTCAGGTGCGGCCACCCGCATCACGATTCTTTCTCAAATCCTTTACGATAAAACTATCTTATTCCATACAGCTCAACACTGAGAGATATTTGAAAAATTATCTTTATATTTCGTCTCTTCTTTCTCGTCTTTCTCCGCCAATTGCAAGGGCAATAAACGACTCGTGGGAGATTTATAATATATCAAATGATAAGCAATGTTTCATCACAGTACTTTAACTGTTTGTGACGTATGTGTGCACGTCACTGAGCATTGATGTCACTAATAACTACGCAGTAGGTGAAGCAGGTGCACATCCACAGTGCTAACTGCCTTCTGTAACCTTTGAGTCTGGGCTGTCATTATGACACAGGCCCGTGCTTGGCAAAAGTACCAAGAATGCCTTACGTAAGGAAATAGGTAATGGTAAAAAGACCTCCCTTCCCTCTCTCTTCAAGTCTTCCGGGTTAGATTATGGCGAGACTTAACACCACCTGGGCTAACTGGACTCAACATCGCCCAAGACTAGGCCAAGGCGATGTGAAAAGTGAGGGAAAGACGAGATCGAACACTCCGTCCGCCCACGAGGATGCTGAAGTTGCCTTGCAAGCGCATCAGGTTACGGGCGTGCACACAGAACACCTCCCTCACACCAGCAGGAGTTACGGTGATCAGTTAGGCTCTTCACTCATAAGAAATCACGATCTTTCCTTTAGATCTGAAACTTATTCAGTGGTCTAATGCACCAACGATGGGATCAATTTTCACTAAACATAATCTCAAAACCTGGTAGAGTAGCGATCAAGATGATAGAGCACACGTCCCGTGTGGGTCAGAAGAGTTTGTGGGTGGCAGAAGCAGGAGGACGCACTCACCTGACCCAACTTGAAGCCCCTGAAGGCGAAGTGGCCGGACACCTTTCTGGCGGAGGTTGGCGTGGAGGTCGTCGTCGGGAAAGTCCTGGTCACAGAAGGAAATGGAGGGGGCGGAGGAGCTCTTGCACCTGGAAGAGCACGTAGTGGTATGTCAGGAACCTCCTTCGAGGGTGGTGTGTGTGTGTGTGTGTAAAAAACAACACCAGAGATGTTGTGACCTGGGTTCGTCTAGGTTCCGTGAGACAACAAGTCAAGGGACCTCTAGAGTGACTTGTAGCACCTGTATGATCAGGCTTGTAGAGGTCTAGCAATATTCTTGAGAATACATCACTGACAAAGAGAACGCTACAGATCTTATGCTTCCTCTCCTCAACATAATACTTATGACTGAACTCCTGTCGAGATGAGAGTGAGAGGCAAAAAGGATCCTCTCCCTCCCTCCCTAAACGTGATAGCAATGCTCCTGACATTGATACCTGAGTGGCTTACGATTCTCAAGAGAGCAAAAGGGCAAGATACAACGAGAGGGGAAACTCACGTCGTCTCGCAGGCTTGACCTGGGGTGACGACGGGACATCGATGGCCCTCTCGGAGGGCTTCCTCCTCTCCTCTCCCGCGGGTGGCGACGACACCGTGGGCCTCTGCGTCTCTGGCGACGGGGTCACCGAACTCGAGAGGGAGGAGGACGATGACCCCCTGACGACCTTGTTCTTCCTGAGGGTCTCGCGGGTCCAGCTGGTGTCGCAGATTGGGGACATACCTGAGGGAGGGGGACGGGAGTCCCCAGCACGCCTTACTTGGAGTTCCGAGGCGACTATACAGGGTTAGTAAGGATGAAAGTTAGCTGCTGTTTCCTTGTTCCCAATCTTACCATCTTAAATGTAAAAATTATCTTATAAATCATGATTCAATTTTGGGTTTAACCTCATCTTAATTGTAATTTACATAATCAAATTTCCGATTTATTTTTTTCGAGTCGTTTACGTTCAGAGAAGGTTTGCAGAAACGGCAGCATTGTACATGACACAGACGCACAAAATTGATGCTGATAGAAAAAAAAAAAAGCTCATTCACTTTATGAACACAATGAAATATTTCATGGAACATTTATTCTCATAGGAAATATCTATACTTAAGTAATCTGTTATTTACTTGTAAATCCTAAATGATACAAGAACATAATTCAGTGACAGCTTTTACATGGAGAGCCACCCAAGCTGGGCAGAAAGCTAACTCTGGTCTACATCAAGGGGAATGATACGTCATCCTGACTTGTGATAAAGCCAACTTGAACCTCTCCATTATGAAGAGCTGTCTAAAAAGGCATTACCTTCCATAAAATCTCAATTACATCAAATAATGACACTGTTCTATATTTTGCAAGATGAAAAGCATATTACTCTCTCTGAAACCCTACCATCCAAAAGGGCAAACCCCTTTGATGAGTTTCGACAACATTCTCACAGAAGACGTGCACGTATAGGAAGGCACTTACGATACTAGGCCAGCAGGTGACCAGCGTTTGAGGAGACACAAGCTCGAGCCTACAGCAAAAGCCATCCACCAAATCCCACACACAAGGCTCTTGAAATCAGCTTACAGGTCACTACAGGAAAGCCGCCAAAACTGTAAGGAGTGGGATCTGAACTTACTTATGTCAGCTCTAAACGCTACACTCTGATTACTCTCGTCCTACAACTGGTGATTATCATGATTACTCAAGCGATCTACATCTAACCGGTTGTACTTCTGAAATTACCTGTGTTAAGGCTGAAGAACAGGGTTTATACATGTGAATCTTACACTGTAGATATATATATATAAGTATGCAGTGATACAGGGTTTATATGAATCTTATACTGTAGATATACATAACGTAATAAAGATACTGAAACTAGATGGTTTATTACATCTGGGGTCTTTATACATGAAAAGATATACAAAGGTTCATATTGAATTTCTATCCACTTATTATCTTAAATTCATCTGGTCAATCTCGACCACTAAACATGCATCAACGTCGTGATAAGAAGGAAGGGGAAAAGGAAAGAATGAAATGAAAGAACACGAAGGTGGAATGAGGACATATGACACATGTGTACACTGGGATGTTATACATGGGAGACATAGAATAAACAAAGGGAAAGAGCGTGAGGCCTGAGATGCCAAGGGGATGTCTCTCAGAGGAGTCAGGGGTAGTAACGTTGTGAGGAAAGGGCCCTACGTGAACGCAGAGTATGGTATTAGCAAGACTGGAAGGTTAGAGGGATGAAGAGACAGGTAGAATTTGACAGTTTCACGCCTTTATGTTGCGAGACTTGTCAAGAGCCAGAATGAATCATCTTCGTCACTCACCTGTCGCCCTTTTCCACTCGTAGATCTGAATGTCCTCCTGAGAGAGGAGCCCGAGGCGGAGGTTTTCGTTCATGTTGTGCTCTAGCAAGTAGTTCTCTATATCCTGGGGTCTCCAGGACGGAGACTTCCGCTGGGGAGGGATGGGCGCCTGGCGCTTCCTGGAAGACGGTCCCGGGGTGGTGGGCTTCGCTTCGTCGTTCACCAGGAGCTCAGGAGGGGCGGCGTTCCTGCTGTCCACAACATCCCGACCTCCGTCCATCTTGGCCTCGTGCAGCGCGACGTCTTCTTCGTTCAGGAGACCCAGCCGCAGGGTCTCCTCCCGGTTGTTGTTCAGGAGGTATTCCTCAATGGCCTCTGAAGTCCAGCTCTCGGTCTTCGCGGCCTCATTGCCAGAAGGCTTTGGTTTACCCTTCATCTTGTTCTTGTCTTTTGAACCGAACAGAAGGATGTTCCGCGGCCGGAACGAACTGACTTTACTCTTTTCCTCATTCTCTTTGTTTTTGTCCGAAACCTTCTGCGTAAACCTGCTGAGCTTGGGCGATCTCTTGCCCGTCCTTTTCTCTTCTGTGTTCCTGCCTGTTGCGAAATGGCTCGGGGAATCGTCAACCTCCTCGAAAGTAAAGTCTATACTGTCCTCTCTTTTCTCAGACTTCTGCTCGCTGGAATCTTCGACTTTCTCTTCTTTCCTCGTGGGTTCCTCCGGCAAATTAGCTATATCTAGATTCCTCTGAGCCACGAAGCTCCTGAGGCTCTTTATGTCGTCGCTGAGGAACCCCTCGAGGGAGTCTCGGCTGAGGGTGTAGTCGCTCATCATGGAGCTTGTGTTGCACCTCTCACCACCCTCCTGGTCAGAGGGCAGCGAGTCGTGCCGGTCGTCTGTGAGAGAGTCATCCAGCGACGACGGTAGATTAACGACACAATCAAGATCGTCTGTGTCCTCTGTGTAGTGAGTTCCATCCGACAGTGTTCTTCCGGGAGATACGATCTCTCCTGAGGGCTTGGCGTCTGCGTCGTGAGCTCCGACAAGAGGCTTATCCTTCATTGCTTCCAGCTCCTCGAAGGAGTTAAACGGTTGATTCGAACAACTATAGAGTGCTGATGACTTCGGGCCTTCCATCACCACAGCTTCGAGCGTGCTCAGGGCTAGGCTTTCATCGGGATCCAACTCGAGAGAAAGCCGCCTTCTCTGGACGACGACTTCCCGAGAATCGCTGGAATTGTCGGAGGACGTGAAGGATGTGACACGCGTTGCTGCCATGTTATCAGCCTTGATGCCCTTCCCATCGTGAAATACGTCGCCAAGAACCAGCGAATTAGGTCTTGATGGCTTCTGAGCCTCATTAGCCACTGAGTTATTGTTTACTAGTTCCTCATCCTGAAGGTCACCGACGTCTTTCTCAGAATTCAAGCAATCTTTGATGTTCATTTTCGATTGACTTAGTGGACTTCGTTTGACATCATCCGCTTTCTCCTCGTATTTCTGGGCATTCTTCGGCGTTTTCTTTATTCTACCTCTAGTGTCCTTGGATTCTTTGGGCCTCGACCATTCGTCTTCCTTCTTGGTCTTCTCCTCAACCGGAGTGATCACCTTCTTGGTCAGAAAGCTTCGAGGGGCGGCCACAGGAACCCTGAACGTTGCGGTAGTCGAGTTCTCCGAGTACCTGGGAGTGTACGGCACCGGCACAAGATTCGTGTTGTCCAGGTTCACGTGGTACACTGGACGGTACGTTTGTACTGAAGACTCCAGGATCTCCGGGAGGAGTTTCTTTGGCGCCGAAGGAGAGTTCTTAGGGGACCTTCTGGGGGAGTTCTTCGGTGATTTCTTTGGGGACTTTCTTGGCGATTCTATTGCCGCGTTCGCGAGCGTCCTTGGCGTGGATTTCCTCGGAGAGAAAGGCGATGATCTCCGGGGACTCGTCTTCTTCTTGACCGGCGACTTCGCTTCTTCGGGAAGTCTGTAACGCAAATCGCGTTCCATATTCATGGCCACTTCCTCGACAGTCGTCCAGCAGTTGTTATTCTCTAAGGCGTCGAAGTCATTGTCGTTCTTGTATCGCTTTGTGAAGCTTAGCACTGTGTCCTCGACCGGGGGGTGGTCTTCCTCCTCCTCCTCCTCCTCGGAGGCGACGTTGTAAACCTCGGAGGCTCTTCTGGAGCGCTGTCTCGAGTCCAGGGCCATTACGATCTCGGTCTCTTCCGGGGTGAAGACGAAGATGGCAGGAGGGTCGGATTTGCGTCTCCTCCTTCCTCCTGGATAGAGCACCTCCTCGAAGTACTTTTGTGCGTCTTCGTCGCTGAAGCTAATGGTGTCCTCCTCTGACCCGTCCACGATCTCTCCACTGACATAAGTCGACTCCTGTGGAGAGAAGAGACACAACATGTTTAGCGGTCTCAACACTTCGTCTCTCACATCAAAGACATACATGAGCACAAGTCTTTTTTTTATATACTTATTTAACCCTAAACATATGTGGAAACCAAGTCTCATCCATGTATATGCACATACATGGTTATCTACCTACCTACATGTATCTCTATCTAACAAATTTGTTCTCAGTTATATTCATAGATACGTGATTAACATTCTTTAATCAAATCTCTGAGTTTATATATATATATATATATATATATATATATATATATACACACACAGTACGTACCTACTTATGAAAATTTATGGAGAGATTTTACCTTAAGACAAGGGTATCGCGTAGCGCTCACCGCAATTCTTGCTTGATGCGCAATATCCTTTCTCTGTACCGCAACGCTCATTACATGATTTTTAATCGCAGTTCATCTAGGACTGACTTCAACCCTACATCAAAGTTTTCTTTTCAATGTTTCTGTCGTTATTTTACGAATCCTTCTCCGTCATCTGGCAATACATAGAATATTCTTTCTAGCATTCATGCAAGGCTCTCATACACATTTGTTTCTCATTTGTTCTTTTTGGTACATCTCGTGGCATTCTTACAGACCCGATAACTCTATTCCATCCTCTCTGAGAGGCTTTTAAGTCCAAGGTATTGTCCTTTATCCCTCCAATTTGTTATCAAGATTAGATCGCTGTGGATCATCATCTTTCCCATCTTCGTAAGTCTCACAGTTCGAGTCCCTTCAACGTCTCATGATGGTTCATATGTTCCACACCCTGTATACTGCTCAGGAAGGTGCTTCTGATCTTCCACTAGTCAAAAGATCAGAATTACTGGATTTGATCTGATGAACTGCTCCAACAGTCAGCATTTCAGGCGAGTGTCAAGATGACGTCTGAAGTGAGTGACTGGTAATCAAAGAGCGGTCAGTCTTAGACCGGGTCCCATCGAGACACAAGATGACGTCTGAAGTGAGTGACTGGTAATCAAAGAGCGGTCAGTCTTAGACCGGGTCCCATCGAGACAGTGGAGGTCCTACTATTGGGACATCTTCGGTCACGCCGGGGAAGAGTCTTTCAGGCGTTCCTGGGCGTTGGGATTGTCCCTAGGATCAGTCAGCAAAATCTGAACGTCACCCTTAGCATAAAACACTATCATCATGTTGTCGTACCGAAAACTAACAAGACTGAATATTACGCCATCTGAAACCCCCCTTAAAAGTACAAGTTGATAAGGTTACCGCGCTTTTCAAAACTCATAAAAATTCGTATTTTACAGGTTCTTCCAAGGGGTCGCTGACCCCTGAGCGCCAGCGAGGGCGTGGGCGGCTTCCAGAGCCCGAGACCCGGTATATGAGGTTCGTCCCAAGAGCCCTTTCCCCAGTGTTGTCACCTCGTTATAACTGCAAACCTGAGACTCTGCCACCTGTGTGTGTGTGTGTGTGTGTGTGTGTGTGTGTGTTGAAGTCTAACTAGAGTATGTGGCATAACCCAATGATGATCACTGGCTCGTTATATCAACTATGCCATTAGGTTACCGTGGATAAACTAGACGAGGTGAAGACACACCACGAGAAGGGTTGTGGGGAACAGTGAGTGACCGATTGACGCAACGGACTGGTGAAATGTGGTTAACCAACGCGTTTCAGGGCTGTCACGTCCCTATGGCAAGAGCAGCCATTATTTCCCCAGTTACGATGAAATCAATCACTACCCGGCTGTAACTGGAATCAGCTGGTTTCGAAACCGTCTTAACGAATGCTTGAAAAGCTTCTGTATTCTGTATTCATTGCTGAATTACAGGCGTCTCCTTTTGTACCCGGGTAAGGGGGCTTGGGTACCACACCAAGTCTATGTGTCTGAAGAAGACTTAAAAGACAAAAAAAAGAACAAAAAGGAGGGGGGGGGGGGAAAGTACATCAAAAACAAGCAAATTCTAAACCGAATGTAACGAGGTCATCGTCTAGCACTAGAATTCTAGAGTGGCAATAACTAGTCTGAAAATCCGGACTTGGAATAAAAGATTTTACTTCTAGATGGCCAGAGAAGTGTAGGTGATATGAAACACAACACACACTCTCCTCCTCCTCCTCCTCCTACTTCACACGTTCAAAAAAAAGTTGGGTTAAACCTGGCTCCGATAAGAGATAATCCGCTTAGCAGAGAGAGAGAGAGAGAGAGAGAGAGAGTGAACCTGGTGGAGGGCTCTGGGACCAGCTGGTGGTGGTTCTCCTCTCTGGGGGAGCGTGTGGCAAAGCCAACCCTCGACACGACAGAGGCTCTCTCTCTCTCTCTCTCCCTCACCTCCACCGACCTAGGGGGTGGGGGAGGAGGAGGAGGGGGGGGGTCATGCTAATACCATCACCGCTCACATACGAAGTTAATTAAGATTAAACACGAAGTTAAACACAGCATGATGAATTGCTGCAGTGTCAACAGCATCACTCTGAAACGAAAATGCAATCCACCGAATATGTTGGTTAACGCACGCCAACGTGACCATACAAAACACGCGAGAGGAAAAACTAGCGCATATCTCTCAAGCCTCACAGAATATCACGTTAACTGATTCAGGTTTGCGAGATGAATCTCGTGAATCTCCAGAAACCGCTTTGAGAAGTGTGAACGGTTAATTCCAAGCGGGATGAAGTCCCTTTTATTATACTGGATTCTTTACTCGGGGGCTATGACTCGCTTGAGCAAAGGCATCTCCGTCCTCTGTGATGAGACGCATGTGTCTCAGCAGCTGAGACTTTGAATTAAGGATCTCGTCAGACGCTGTCCTCATTACGAGGATCGGGAATCATTTTCACGATCAGCTTAACCTAATGGAAATGCGAGCAGGTACCACGATGATCCGTGAGGCTCTGCGTACAACACAGGCTCCCGCCCCGACTGCGTAAGCCTCCCGCCTGTTTCCCCCAGAGGGATTATCCCGAAGAGAGAAAGAGACACACACACACACACACCTGGTGGAGTCTCTTCTCGAAATCTTACCTTCGAAGTCTTCTCGTGGTCTTAGCTCAGCCGTACCAGAGGACGGGGAGCACCTCAAGAAGGTGGGTTATTCAACGGGTAACCCAGGTATGTGAGAGGGTATTGGGTACAGAGAGAGAGAGAGAGAGAGAGAGAGAGAGAGAGAGAGAGAGAGAGAGAGAGAGAGAGAGAGAGAGAGAGA
>JAYMFT010080075.1:0-14319 GCA_038088735.1 Panulirus argus | reverse complement strand
AGAGAGAGAGAGAGAGAGAGAGAGAGAGAGAGAGAGAGAGAGAGAGAGAGAGAGAGAGAGAGAGAGAGAGAGGCTGTGAGGCTGATCTGTGGGGGTGTCTTGTGTGAGTTGTGAGGCAGATGTGGGCAGATAGAGATTTTTTGATTGTGACCAAAGCTGCGAGGAAGTTGTTTAGGGTTATGAGGGAAATAGCTCGGGCTGTGAGGGAATGTACAGCCGTGAGGAAGATGTCTAGAGCAATGAGGAAGATACATAGAGCTGTGAGGGAGCCTCAAGGCTTTGATAAAGATGTTTGCAGTTGTAAGAAATCTGTATAGAGCTGTGAAGACAGTTTCTGAAGCTATGAGAAGTGTCTAGATATCTAGAAAAATGGCTAGAGCTGCGAGAAAGATGTCTAGAGTTATGAGAAACGGACACATCAAGAGCTGTGAGGGAGATGTCCAGAAATATGAGGAACGTTCAAGAAGATGAGAGAAAGATGTTAAAAACTGTGAGGAAAAGTCTGGTACCAAAATGAGGTGTGTGTGAGGAAGATCTCTAGTGGTGTGAAAGCTGAGCAATATGCATATCAGAAAGATACCCAAAGTTATGAGGGAGTTGTCCCGAAGTGAGGAAAATGAGGAAGACATCTAGATAAAAGGAGTGGTGAGGGAGCATCTGTGATTATGACTGACGAGGAAGATAACTGGAGAAAGACTTTTCATTAACTGGCGAATATATGAGGTATATAATCGTATCAACATATCTAAGGTTTGAGGGAGATTGAGCTGTAAGAAATGAGGAAGATAAATAGTTGGTTGAGCAAGGTAAGAGAGTTTAGAACGATGAGTAAGTAATGTAGTTGAGTGAAATGTGAGTAAGATAAAAGAACAAGATAGATTTATGTGAAGAGAGAGCAAAATAGGTGAGTAAGATAACTACTATATTTGTATGAGGGGTGAGCAAGATATGTGAAGATTACTGAATCTGTGTGATTCTTGAGTAAGATAAGTAAGTAAGATACCTACTCTAGATGTATAAGCAGTGAGAAAGATACCTAAACAAATACGAGAAATTAGCAAAGAATAAAATCATACTGCTAATTACTTCCTAATGACTCTGATTCATACTTATCTGTATTAATCACTACGGTCAGTACCTGTTAATATTTGATGATTCTCGATACTTTCATTGATTATACATTACTGTATTAATTACTTCCTGATGATGCTAAGTATTTCCTATTACATTCGATAATTTCGTTCTTACGTGAATAATTAGTTCCTCATACTACTAGCAGCTTTCTGATACCGGTATTTACTGTCTTATGCAACGAATTACTTCGTGATAAATAATTACTTTTTCAACCTATCAATTACTATCTGAGAGTGCTAATTACCTAATGTTACTAATAACCACTTGATATGACTACTTACCACTCAATAGAGCTATTTAAAGATTGATATTATCAGCTATTGCTGGATGATGCTAATTAAAGAAAAATATTACTAATTACTGCCCCAGTTAATGATAAGACTATTGCTTCTTATTATTAATTACCTATAATTGCTGTCCTTTGTTGCTAATAATTACTTGATCCTTTGAATTATCTCTCTAAGCTACTTCATTACGCCACACTAGTAATTAGTGTTCAATGCTAATCATCTTTCCCAGAGACTAGTAATCAACGCCTGATATAGGCAATGATCCGTAGACAGAGACGAATTATCCTGGCTACCGATCTGCCGGACGACCAAGCATCTTGGCTACCGGTTAACTTAGCGACTAGTCATCTAGTTACCGATCAGCTGGACGACCAAACATCTTGGCTACCGATCTCCCGGACGAACAAACATCTTGGCCACCAATCTCCCGGACGGCCAAAAATCTTGGCTACTAATCTCCCGGACGACCAAGAATCTTGGTTACCAATCTCCCTGAAGACCAAAAATCTTGGCTACCAATCTCCCGGACGACCAAACATCTCGCGCCACAAACCCTCCATTACGTGTATTTAGAGACCCTTTATAAATATAAATATTATTGTTACGTATTCATTACTTCTTTGTGGTAACCTGATAGCTCTCAGTAATAACTAGCAATTACTAGTACTACACTGTTACCAACAATTAGCAACACTAGGTAATTACCGGCAATCAGTAAGAATTGGTAGTTGGAGGTAGTTAGCATCAAAAAGGTAGTTTCCAGCGATTAGAAGCAACGGGTAGTTACTAGTTATGTGTACCCCTGGGTAGTTAAAGGTAATTGGTAGCACTAGATTGTTATGGGCAATTAGCTGCACTGGGTAATTAGGGGGAATTATTGGCACTTAGTTGTACGGGCAACCATTAGCAAAGATGGAAATGACCTCGAAGGGTCGATGAAATCTAAATTATTTTCCAGTGATTGTAGAAACGAAAAAAAGAAAAAAATAAGCTATGATTTACATCTAAATTTCTTACTTTAATGCGTTTAAGTACATAAAGTAGGATCGGATAATGCTTCTCTTTGAAACAGTTTGTATCTAATTTATTTTCTGGATAAAATGAGGCAAAACCGTGGAGAGAGTTGGCCATGATTGAGTGTATCAAATTAGTAAAACCTTTGGGTGAAATATGAGGGCCGTGATGGCAACACTGCTCCGTGATGGATGGAACGGGGAAGTTGTGGGACAGGATGACTGTGGTAACGCTGCTCTCGTGTTGTTGAGGTTTATACATGGGGGCGTTGGCCACACTGCTTGGCCACCAGGGGAGATGGTGGCCACACGGCCTGGGCCACCAGGGGAGACTATGGCCATGGAAGTTGGCCACCAGAGTGTGGGGAAAACTCTGCAACGGTACAACAGGCCGTTGGGAAACAGAGGTCTCAGATGGGGAAGGGAAACAGAAGTAGAAGATTTAAGAGCGAAGATATTCTGTTTTCAGTTGCTGCTACCACTTCTGTTTCGGTCTGTTTTTGTCTGTTCGCTGTTGTTGCCCTGGTCTGTGATGGCCTTTTCATTCCAAGGCGCCACTAGCACCCAGCATCGCCCCGAGTAAGCTGTCAGCTCCTCACTTGTGCCAGTGAGGTTGGAATGAGGCCCAGAATGAGGCTTTGAGGCACCTCCTTAGGGAACGGGGACACCTCACTGGCCCTCCTGAGAAGCCCTGACCACCAGACCTCATAACGTGAGGGGTCAGGGATCCTACGGACCACAAGACCTCATAATGTATGGTCTTGTGGTCTACATACCCACACACACACAACACACACAGACATACACAGACACACAGACACACACAGACACAGGCAGACACACGCACACACAGACACACAGACACACACACAAACACACGCACACACAGACACACACAGACACAGACACAGACACACACACAGACACACACACTCAATCTTTTTAATATATATATATATATATATATATATATATAAAGCAAAACTGCTGCCCAGTAAACTCAAAAAAGACAAAATCCGTTTTCAATGACTTATCTCAGTTTGGGGCGAGACAGTTGCTTTAATCGTGTCTCGCGCGAGATTTTAGGGAAAGAGAGGAGGATCTTGAGGAACGAGTTTGCGCTGGGGAAAAAAAATGTTGGGAAAAAGTTTTTAACTCGAATAGTCCGGGGCGAACTGCTGATGGCGAAGATAACGTGGGGTGAAAAGTTCCTGACGCCGAGAAATTGTATCTTGGAGGTAAAAGGAAGACACGCGTCGGGGCGAGAGACAAGTCGAGTCTCAAGGGACGAGAGGAATAGTTAAAGGGTGTGATGTATGTATGTACGTAGGTCTGCACAAGGGTGAGGGTAAGGGAGGGTAAGAGAGACAGAGTCTCTCTCTCGGAGGATTGGAAGACACGTACTTACTCTCTTGAGCGCCCTGCAAGAGTCCAGAATAGCGTATGATTCATCATAAGAATATATCACACAATGAAGGCATAATAATAAGACATTACGATGTGATATCGTGGCAGAGGAGGGTCCGACGACGCCGAGGAGAGAGAGAGAGAGACGGGTCTTTACGTCGGGTGACGCAGGGACGGGAGTTGGTGGTGTATGCCCAGCTATCTGGGATGCATATCAGGGAGGGAGTAAAGTAATGAACTATGATTGCGAAATTGCGCGTCAGGACGCGGCTGTTTATGTGCGTAAACGTTAAACTAGTTTGACTAAGGGAGGGAGGGAGGGAGGGAGGGAGGATGCCGGGCGACGGAGAGGGCGGGCCCGGACATGTTGGACGCAAGCTTATAGAGTGAGCTCTTACGTGGGCATACTGGGACCTCCTCCTCTCCTCCTCCTCCTCCAGTGGTGTGGGGGGCCGGGGAGAGAGAGAGAGAGAGAGGGGAGAGGTGGAGGCTGTGGCGTGGTGTTGATACGGGAGGTGGTGGTCAAGATAATGTATCAGTCGGTTGAAGGAGGCCGCCGCCGTCAAGCTTCGGGGTGTTGGTTAGTCGAGGCGGTGGTGGCCGAGGTAGTGTTGGCAGCCGCCGAGGCAGGGAAGGTGGTGGCAGCGGTAGTGGTCAAGGCGGTGTTGGCAGGGAAAAGGTGGTGGTTGAGGTTGGCAGGGAGACAGTGGTGGGAACGGTGGTTGAGGCAGGTAGGTGCTGTGGTAGTAAGGAAGTGGTGGCAGCGAGGTGGTGGCAGGGGGGGGGGGTGGCCGAGTCCGAGTAGGTGGTGTCAGGAGTGATGGTCGATTAAGGAGAGGTTGTTTCAGAGGTGGTGGCCAAAGCAGGGAAGGTGTTGGCAGGAAGGTGGTGGCAGGAAGGTGGTGGCAGGGAGAGGGTGGTAGGGGTGGTGGCCAAGGCAGGGTATCGGGTAGTCAACACAAGGGTCGTCAGGTTGGGCGGTGACTCCCTCTATGTTGACCGTCTCCCACTGAAGGTGAGTACACCAAGCCGCCCTCACTCTCCCTCCCTGCCCTCGATAGCCTCCCTGGCCCGCTCTCCCTCGTTCTTCCTGAGTCGTAGAGCTCAACCTGGCCCTGCTCCCTCCTGGCAATCTCTCCCTTGCTCTCATCTGAATCGCAAAATCCATTCTAGGCCTCCACCCTCCTGGCTAGATCTCTTCCTTGCTCTCCCTGAGGGCTCGGGACTCAGTCATGTTCTTTACTGGATTCTCCCTGAGTTGTGGAAACTCACCCTGGTCCTCCTCCCTGCAAGCTGTCTCTCCCTCTCTCTCTCTCTCTCTCACCCTTCGTTCCCCTTGAGTCGTGGGACTCATCCTGGTCCTCCTCCCTCCCGACTATCTCTCCCTGGCTCTCCTTGAATCCCGGGATGGGGCGTGTTATACTTCCTGGTGTG
The DNA here is from genome assembly GCA_038088735.1 of Panulirus argus. Lineage (NCBI taxonomy): Eukaryota > Metazoa > Arthropoda > Malacostraca > Decapoda > Palinuridae > Panulirus > Panulirus argus. The sequence continues at coordinate 9,041 of JAYMFT010080075.1, read as the reverse complement.
GGTGGACACCGACTTAGCCTCGAAATCTGGCTGATTCCCGCCTGGTCAGAATTTGGGGTCCTGTTCTGTACCGTAACTTTTGGCTCTAGCACGTCCCTTTTCGCCATACGTAACCCTCAGGTTCCTGTGTCTCCCTGGCTCGCACCCTCTCCCTTGTAGGGGGGTCTTTACCGCCTGTTCATCCTGACCCATTAGGTCCTGTTCACCTTGGGGTCTTGAGTCTATATGTGCTCCTCCTGCAGACAACTCGGTAATGTTATCAGATTTCTTCTTCAGAATTTTGGGTGTGTTTCTTGGGTTCCTCCTGGGTGGGTTAGTGGTTCTCGTCCTCACACAGTCTCTCTCTCTCTCTCTCTCCCTCAAACTGGTCTTATCTCTTTTTTTTTTCCCTCGCACTTTTTTAGCTTTCAGATTTCCCATTTCTTTTCTGCGTTTTTCATAGTTTTCAGATTTTTAGTGGTTTCTCTCATTTTGGAATCTCTCTCTCTCTCTCTCTCTCTCTCTCTCTCTCTCTCTCTCTCTCTCTCTCTCTCTCATATCATACTCTCGATTCTAGCTCACCGAGAGTAAGACTGGACTTCCAATTTACCCAGTCTGACTTTAAAACTTGACCCATTTCGTAATGTTGGTTCTCTGTCCTTCCTCTACAGCTATTACTTCGGTTTTTGCTCTAGAGATCCTTCTGCTTTTGTGTCCTTGCCTTTAACTAGAACCCACCTCCTACTCGGCAAGCGCCTGCATCGCATGATTGCCGTATGAGTATTGGTATTGCATGAGTGGCGGGCGTTTGTGATGTCTGTTTCTTTCCCTACACGGCTAGGCTTCGGACTTCTTTACCTTTTCATGTCTTTCCTGATGGAAGTGATCTGATCCTTTACTTAAAAAGAAAAGGATGAATTTCACTTCCGCAAAAGATCTAATGCTGCTCTTCCTCCTTTTGCTTCAGTCTCTCGAACCCCTTTTTCTTATGTCGTATTTAGAGCAATGGCCTTCGTAAAGACCTTTGGTCTATGCCTGGAAAGGGGGCCTTCGAGAGAGAGAGAGAGAGAGAGAGAGAGAGAGAAGCAGTCGGTCCGTCCAGGAGGATGAAAGCCTCCGCTTGTGAGGTCCCCGGCGTCAGTGTGGCCGCCCACGCAAAGCGGTTGGTACCTGGAGCAAGCGCGCCGCCGCCCGTGAGCCCTGGCATCACTGGGGCCGCCCACACAGGCAGCGAGGACCAGGGCGGGTGAGGAAGTGGGGGGTGGGGGGTGTGCAAGAGACTCCGCTGGTGTCATGTGACCTGTGACGTCATCGGGTAAACGGGCGGTACAAGGGGTAAAAATCCTAGCACTTAGGATAGGTACCACTGTGGCCTCCCGGGTCAGCCGACGGTACAGGGAGTACCCCTGTGGTCTCCCGGGTCAGCCGACGGTGCAAGGAGTAGTACCCCTGTGGCCTCTCAGGTCAGCCGACGGTACGAGGGTGCAAGCGTCTCCCCCTGTGGGGTCTGGTGTGGCACCAAGCTTTACCTGGGGCTTCCCTCCTTGTCATGAATGGCGTCAGGCAGACCATCATACAGCTCGACGTATTAGGAATATTTTACTTCATTTGCTCAGTTTATGTTTAAACTTTACCGACCGCACACACACACACACACTGTTACCAACCTCACTACGAGCCAACCCCTGTGGTGTTACCAACCCCTGGACGTTGTTACCAACTGCCTAATATCACCATTTCCAGCACTGTTACGAGCCCTACGTCATTACCAACTCTTCCCCCCCGCCATATCTATATGTAATCCTCTGCCTTCCAGTCTAATTAAGAGAATCTGAAGAATGTACTTAATTAATGGCTCACCAATTTTCATGCTTTATTGACAACCTCACATACATCATTACGAAAAGAAATAATAAAAAAATACGAATAAATCTAGTCCTGGTGTCTCTATTCTTGCTATTCTCCTTTCTTTCTTCCCTCCATCACTATACCACCATCACAAGTCCTCCCCCCCTCCCTCACCACAACTCCATCACCAGAACAACCATCACCGGACACTCTCCATCACCACAACACCATCACCAGACCCCTCCATCAGTACAATACCATCACCGGACACTCTCCATCACCACAACACCATCACCAGACCCCCTCCATCACTACAACGCCATCACAAGTCTCCTTCTCACGTCGTTACCAGCAAAGCCACACATCACGACCACCCATATTTGTAGCAGTGGTTCGCTTCACCTCCTACCATATTACCAAACTTCGTTACCAATAACCCCAGGGCTCGCCCCGGCCCTTAACTCACCTCCTACAACCCTAAGCCCTAAACCCAGTTCCCCTTAAGGGCCCCCCTCCTCCTCCTCCTCCCCTGCTGCTAGCTGTCTACAGGCCAAAGAGAGGAGATGTATGGCGGGGGAGCAATTGGTCTTTGAGGAAGAGTCCGAAGGCCGCATCTATGTCATGTCTACAGTAGGTGTTGACCAGCGTCGATAACTTCTTTGGCTTTATGGCGTGGAGGAGAGAGTGTCAGTGGCGTGGAGGGGCGTGCGAAACGCGTCGTGTGAAAGGCGTGGAGGGAGGGATGGCGTGTGGAACGGTCGTGTGAGAGGTTTGGATGGCGTGTAGAACGGTCGTGGGAGAGGCGTGAATGGCGTGGAAGAAAATGTTGTCAGAGGCGTGGATGGCGTGGCAGAGAAAAAAAATGAGAGGCGTGGATGGCGTGGGTGGAACACATGAGGAGCCTCAGTGGTGCAGATCAATGAGGAAAACAGGAAAGCTGATTCGATTCTGTCTACCTAGTTTGTGTTGACTGTATTGCTTGTGTTACGTGTATTGCTCGCGTTGTGTATATTACGTGAGTAACGTCGTGTTTCTTGAATTTGCTTGAGTTTTGTGTGTTGTGTGTGTTACGGTAATTGCGCTAGTAGCATCGTATTGTTCGAGACACGTGTGTTGTGTGTGTTACGTGAGTAACATCTCACTGAAGTAGACAAGAGAGGTGGTGTTTCCCCTTTGTCGTCGTGCTCAACACACATCTTCACTACTACAGCAAGAATACATGGAACGAACACTAAGGCAAGTGTCTGTACATAAACCCACAGACAGATTCTCCAAGACAGGTAAGCAAAGCAAGAGGCAATGATAAACACTTGTTAATATTCGTGTGAGACTGCAATTGGTCTCCCTGTCCGAACCACTGTCTGGGGTTTATCGGAAAGCATCTTTGGGGGTTGAGGTTCATCAACACAGGGGCAGAAATGAAATGGAATAGTTGAAAGATATCCTAGTTCTTAGAAGCCTTTGACTTCTGAACAGTGTTAAAAATGATCGCCAGAATTTGTCGTCGGCGTTATTTGGGGGCTATCGAATAATATCTTTCCGTCATGGTTCATGGGCGTTCGCTATTAATAAGGTAGAAAAAAGAAGACTGAAAAAATTATGCAATTTTGGTGATTTCTGTCCAACAATGAACGAACAGAAACAGTGAGATCACGAATTTGTTTTTTTTTTGTGTTAAATTTCATGATCACTGTCTGAAGTCTGTCCAACTAAATGAAACAAAAAAGCTTTTGTCTTTTACGTCAACTATGACACCAAAAGAATGATAAAAGAATGGCTCATATTAAAATTGTATTTTGTTCACTGTGCGAAGCTAGTAGAGAGATATATGTATGTAGTTTCTTCTTAATCAACTCTGTGTAGAACAGGAGCTCAAAATATACCCCTCTAGGTTACTTGACCTATGACCCCAGAAGATCCTTTATGGGACTGAAATATGATGAAATATAAAGGCGACGAGTCTAAGAAAGTTTCAGTGTCAGTCGTGTCAAAAAATGATGGTATGGCGGGAAACCTCCTTGCGTGTGTTTTGGAAAGAATTAAAGAAGAAAAGCAAAGAACCAACTGACGGAAAATAATAAGATATGAATGAGTTTTCTTATGGAACTTGATATACACGCATAAATGCCTGCTCACTCACCCACACACACACACACACACACACACACACAGACATCTTCCAAGTATCTCTTTGATTCCTTTTTGCCTTCGACGTTTTAGCTTATCAGTCCTGTTAAGAGCCTAAAAGGCATGAGCAGCGCCAAGCAAGGCACCAAAACCTTCGTCGATACAACGTGTTCCTTACAGCAACAGGAGTAATCTCGCCCCACAGACAAGACGAAGGGTTGCGTATCACGACCTGGTCCTTAAGGGCAATCATTTAGGTAACAGACGCTCACTTTTGGATTTTCACGAGTGAAATGAATGTTTTCGAAGTATCTAACGGGGAAATGTTACCATAACTTATCTTTTGTATTCCTCCTCAAGTGTTGGCCTCACTTAACTCTCCCACCGCTGTTTTCAGAGGGACTAATAACCACACCATTATTAACGACTTCAGGGAAGTAGCGAGAGGGGATTTGCATATACACCGCCTCGCCTGTCGAGCCAGGGTGGGGTTCTGTAGCCCCCCCCCCTCCGAGACTGGTAGATACAGTCACGCACTGTATGGGGCTACAGTTAAGATCACCGGAAGATACAGTGAGCGGTTCTGTAGCACGATTTTTGTTTTTTTTTGTCAGGCTCAGAGATTTGCATAGCCTGCGGCTCTGTGGCGCTAACTCTTAATGTGAGATTACAGAATGGGCGGCAACGTAGTACCGTTGTCGGATCTAGGATCGCATAGCCAGTCGTTCTGTAAGAGATACAAGTAAAAAAAAAAAATGGAAATAGGTTCCGTGTTCACATAGAGCGCGGCGCCATAGCCAGACACACCGTCACTCATCTCTCTCTCTCTCTCTCTCTCTCTCTTTTCCCCCCTCTCTCTCTCTCTCTCTCTAACCGAACTCTATACACATACGAATATGTTGGTGTATATATATCGGTCTGGCAGCTCGTTGTGATCTATTCCCAAGGATGACGTTGTTAAGCCTAATTTGCATACACACATATCCAGCTTTTTTCTTTTTTTTTTTTTTGTGGCGTGTGTACTAAGGTGCAAGGGCCCGGGTGTCCGTGGGAGTAATTACTGTGTATCTGTCATGTTTATAGAGGAGCTGATCCTAAGCGGCGAGCGGACACACAAGAGCTGCCGGCCCGAATTCTAAGACGTAGGATCCGATCTTATTTATTTCCTCATAAACGCTCCTCCTCTCATGCTAAGTATAAGGGCTGGATGAGATCCCCTTCTGGTGATAGTGAGATGGATCGACGGGCATTCGAATCGCCTTCACGGAAGACTCGAATCCTCTATATCTTACGGAATGTTGATGGTTCTGTTTCATATTGATTCGAACAGTTAAGAGATTCGAACAACTCGGGGGGGTTTCGAACTGTTTGGAGATTCGAATAGTTTGGAGAATCATGCATCGGTTTCGTGGTGAAATACGTGGCCGAAGAATTCATAGAGGAATGATGAAAGAAAGAAAGACAGGAGAAGCTGAATTGGAATATAATGAATAAAGGTCAAGAAAATAAAGAAAATTGAATGGAAAAAGTGAGACTATAGATTATAGAGATAAGAAAAAGAAAATGAAAAAGAAACGAACAATAAAATGAGAAGAGAGATGATGAAAAGAGGAAAATAAGAAGAAAGATGAAGAAGAGAGAGAAAGGAGGTTAGTGAGGCGGTTTGAAATGTATGGAATGATGGCAGACAATGGAAAAGAAGAGAGTGGGATAACAAGAAAGACAAGGAAAAAGAAAAGAGATTACTAGAAAAAAAAAGATACGAAGAAAAAGAAGAAAACAAAGAGAAGAATCTCAAGTCACACCCAAATCATCACCTAATCGTGCTGGCCAATCACACCGGCCCCTCCCCCAATCTCACCTCTCCATCACACTAACCCACCAATCCATCCACACCACTACACCAATCAGTGCACTTACCCCAATCACATCACCCAATTATGCCACCTATTCTCGCTACCCAATCGCACCCTCCAGTCACAGCGCTCATCCGAATCCTTGCCCGAGACCAGGCAATGCCTGGCCAAGATCCAAGATAATAAATAAAGGCAAACAATACCAAAGCATTGGTGATAAGTTCCCTAACGGAGATTGGTGTCGGCGTTGGCTGGGCCATCCTTATGTGGGACTGCTGGTCACTGCCAGGTACACTGGCTACACTGCCGCTCACTGCCTGATGCAGTGGCGACACTGTTGCTCAAATTGTGAAGCACTGGTCACACTGCTGGTCAGTGCCTAATGCTATGGTCAAACTGTTGGTCACTGCCTGATGCACTGGCAGCACTGATTCGTCACTGGCCAGTACACTAGCTACGCTTCCAGTCACCGCCTGGTGTACAGATTACACTGCAGGTCACTACCTATTGCAGTATCATCCTACCTGAATAAACTTCCCCTTCTCTCTTGAAGGGATCAACACAAATTTCGTAACATATACGTAAAACAAACAGTAAAAAAGTTTATAATGGAATTCAAAGCAAATTCTACACCATCAATAAACAGCCTTGTGTTGAGAAATACGCAACATCTCTAAACGCTACCATCTAGCAGCTGTAGTGGAGTGGCAGGGGTGGTGGGTTCCGAACCCCGCATTCCCGATAAAGAGGGCCCGGTGCCCCACCTGCAGCCAACCACTTACCCGATAACGGAGTACACAAATCGCGTCCTTTATTGGGAAGAGAGAGACACAGGGGTTGTCCCTAGGATAAGGGCGATAATAAGGGTAGCCAGGTGTGGTATGGCCTTATCTTGACTACCACACGGACTTCAACGCACATATCTTGGGCTTGGCTTCTACAGTGACTTCAACAGTCTCATTTCTTTTCTCTTTTTTGTCTTCGCTGCCACTGAATTCAATGAATTTATTTCTAGCTCCACTTCTGTGGTGACTTCAGTGCCTTTAGTTTTTTGTCTTCGCTTCCACTGACTTCCCGACACTTTGCTTTGTCTTCACTACCAGTGCTTCGCCAATTGTCTTCACTACCACTGACCTGATCATCAGGTGGCAAATGTTATGACAACAGGGGAAGCATCCAGCATGGCAACTCAGGTGTGTTTCAGGCAAGAGCCTTGTTTCTATCTCTCCAAGGACATTGTCAGTGGACATTCTGAATATGGAGTCATACAAGAGACATGCTGAGATGGCGTACATGGGGTATGCTATGATGGCATACGGATCGGTATTCTATGGTGGCATACACGGCTGCTCCCACAAAGTGCCTCTTCCATCTCCGTGTCGGCCACGGCGAGAGGGACTTGTCAAGTGTTTCTTGAAGCTGTTGTCAGTTACGTGTTAAAGCCGTAAAGTTTAGCCATCATTAGAGTGTTTAACAACTTTCTTTTCACGCGTGTCCACTTCACACAGAGGCTTAGAAATTACATACTTCGCATACGTCTTGGGTTAGTCATATTGTATGATAAATAAGGCACTGGTGTTTGTCCAGATTTACATAGGAGTGACTCTCTTTTACACGGTCGTAATTATCTATATATATATATATATATATATATATATATATATATATGCACATAGAATTGAATAATATTTAGAGTTATTAATCTTCTTTCCTATGTTCTCTAATTTTCTCAGTATCATTCTGCCACTATATGGGTGCTCAAACACCAGCTGTCCAAAGTAATGCATTTTATTTCAGTCAAGCTTTCGCGTTCACAGAGTCATTATCAGGAATCTACAAAAAAGGAGGAAAAAAACTGCGTCACTAAACTAAGATATGATATGTAAAACTCAAACAAAATATAAAAAAGAAACACACCCGGAAAAAAAAAACAGTACGTACCACATACATGTAAGGGAAAACACTAAGAGCGAAACGAATTAACAATATCATGAAGGGTAACATAAGTTCCAATCTAAACGCAAAATATGGAAAGAGAAATATAGAAAGACTTAGAGCTGAGGAAACACAGAGGAACAATATTAAACGAGGCAGGAATACAGAAAGTCCATCACAAATGTGTTACGACATCATATCGAAAGTACGAGAAGGTTGTGAGAGATGTTGTGGCCAGAAACTGCAAAGCGATTGATGAAGACAAGGCTATCAGTCTGGTAATATACTACAACAATCCGAAAATATGCTCACTCGTAATGAACAACAATATGTTTGGTTGCTCTGGAAGTTTGATTCGTACCGATGTGGTATATGAGTACCCTCCAATATTGGGGACTGTCAGCCCCATCACATAAACAACATTGGACATACAACCTGCGCCCTGAGCCGCCGCCTCTCGCTCCACCTACAAGAAGGTGGAATCAAACAGCATCATGAACAGAAGCACAGAACGAGACTAACGAAGGAGATTATAGCGAATAACACCAAAATATTACTAGTTGCGGTGATCGGAGGAGACTACAGATGTTACAAATCATTCACATTAGAGAAAAAGCATCTGTCATCAACATACAGACAAACATGACCACCGATGGCCCGCCAATAGGACGTAGACGGATGGGACACGTGATTGACCCGCCACAAACTAACGAGTCCACCATCTCCGTACAGCAGGAACACGGTCCCGAGTTATGAAGTTCAGGGAGAATCAGACGAGCCCATCCTGGCCTCACCTGGACAGTAACGGTCTCGCTTGACGTACTCATATTCAGTGATGGATTTTCTATATTCCCACCTCATACTACCCTTCTTGATTTATTTTCTTTTCATCTTTTAGTGTTTTCCCTTACTTTTATGTGCTATGTGCTGTGTTTGTCCGAGTGTTTTTAGATTTCGTTTGCGTTTTCCGTATCATACCCTAGTTTTCTGAAGCAGTTTTTCTCGTTTTGTAGATTCCTGATGATGCCTCTGTGTGGGCGAAAGCTCGAATGAAATAGATGTTGAATTATGGGCAACTGGTGTTTGAGCACCCACCTAATGGTAGAATGATACGGAGAAAATTTGTGAACATAGGAAAGAAGATTAATGACTCTAAATATGATGAATTTAATGTCATGTGCAATAGAGAAAACTTGCTCCTAGCATTAGCTAATGTATGTATATATATATATATATATATATATATATATATATATATATATATATATATATATATATATATATATGTGTGTGTGT
>JAYMFT010080074.1:0-28666 GCA_038088735.1 Panulirus argus | reverse complement strand
TCTCTATATTTCAATTAGGGCCCGGCCTTGATGTGGACTTTTGTCCGTGACTGGAGCCTTCAACATAAAAAAAAAGACATATAGTTACACTATGGGAGTGCTGTGTGGCCGCCTCACACAGGAGTGTCGTGCCGTCAGGCCACACCAGCGGTGGACCGTAAGGGCATGACGGACTGACTGCCGAGCAGCTGGATCTGGAGCTACTTCTGGGCGTACCCTCAACAGAGGTGCTACGACAGACCCCTGTACCTAACATAACTTTCACATCACCTAACTGCGAGCCTCCCTTTGACAGCTGTCGTCATCAGCTAACTTCAGCCCTAGAAAATATCGATGATAGCCGACTTCTCCCAGACAGCTGTCATTAGCTATATTCAGCAGCACAAGGTCTCACTCAATAGAAATATGCTGTTTAACTTTGGTCACCAAAGCTGCTCACACAAAGGAAAACCAAAACATATTCAGAGAAGAGCAACAAAACGAAGTCTGTCACTTAGAGATAAGCTTTATAATGAAAGATTCGGAGATCGTAAGTTATTTTCCGGTAAAAAAAAGAAATAAAGTAGACTCAAAGATCTTAAAGAAATTTTCAAAATACTAAACAATTTCCACACTAAAATATCCAAATACATCTTCATATTACATAGGGATTATATGACCAGAAATAAAGGCATGATATGATCATAAAAGAAATTAATAGCAACGTGGGATGAACCTTTCTCAGTTGTAGAGTTGTAGAACACTTGAATAAAATACATCAGATGTTGTCAATAAGAAGGCTATTTATACCTACAGATGAAGGCAAGACAAATACTTCATTTAGATCAATCATCAATAAACACACCTGTCTCAAGGAGAAACATACATTTAATGTCATTATCTGAACACAAAATCAACCGTTTTTTCCTCGCTTACATTTGAGCCTTCTCCACCGGAGAATCCTGTGTCAGAGTAGGAAATTTTCCTGTTCACAGTTTCCGATAGAATTTCCATAGCAGTACACTCTATCCATAACATAGGGTGTTCTTAGCTTTTTTTGTGTGTGTGCCGACTGTTGTGCCGGAGGGAGTGGCGGGCGGGGAGAAGCTTGACTCTGTCACAAATAAGATTATGACCTCAGGACACGGGTACTGTCCTCCGGCAGATAACCTCGCCATGGACCGTCAGGTCTCCTGCTATCTGTCCTTCCCATACATTTCCGGCTATCATCTCTCCCAGATGCTGTCTGTGAAGCTTCTGCCGTCTATCCAGCCCCTCCCAGCTTCTGCCGTCTCCCTCAGGCTCTCCCCAACGCCCGCTGTGTTCTTCGGGCTCTCTGAGACACTTCCAGGAAGAGGGGAGATAATGAGCGGGTGTCTTTCAGCGGTGGCCAGGGTGAGCGGCAGGCAGCCTGGCGTGTGATCAATAGCAACGGCGGCTGGACCACCTGCTGTGGCCCGGTCCGGGATGGAACACCTGCTGTAGCCCAGTCCTGCCTGGACCACCTCCTGTGGCCCGGCCATGTCTGGACCACCTGCTGGGGGCGGGTCTGTGGCCACCCATCTGGGTGGAGAAGGTGTTCTGACCCGCCCGTGACCGTACCATTCGCTGTAACCCGCCCCTGACTGGACCAGCTGATGGTGCAGGTCACCGAACTGACTCTTAGGGCTGCTTGTCCTCCTGTCTGGTGGTTATCGAGTCTATGTGTGTTTGTCCTTCTCCTCCCACTTCCTTGCCTCCTGACCTGTTTGCTCTCCCTCACTGGTCACTCCTGTTCCTGCTCGGTTGTCTGCAGGACTATGCTGAGACAGCCTAGCGTGGGAGGCGTGGCCGCTACTGTCGTGGCGTGGGAGGCGCGGCAGTCGGCCAGGCCTTCCCAGCCTGAGGAGCGTCACACATTTCCTGAGAAGTTTGGATGACGCACGTGTGTGTTGCGGGGGGGGGGGGGCATAAACGGTGCCCCACATGGAACATTTAATTATTGCCTATAACTGTGTCGCCAGTTACAACCGGTAGTATTGTAATGCAGGTGTCTCAACGTATTGTGGATGGAGACCCTTTTCTCTTGAGGACCACTTTTTTATTCAGTCATGTACTGCGTCCCCTTTATATGAGCATATTGTTTAGCAATGATAACAGAGGCTGTTGACATTAGTGTTGAGATTTCGACAAAGTGGAGCAGCCGGTACTGGAAATATCATAGCAAATATATCCACACAAATCTGCCCGACCGGAGACTGAAGACCACTTTCCATGGTCTGTCTGCGTGGAGCCTCACATTATAACGAGGTATCACTCCGTACACAGTGGGCTGCTCGTGTGTTTTGCAAAGTATAAAATAAAAGGGCAAACTAAAATAAACCTTATTTCCTTTATTCGATATAATCTCCGTTGTCCTCAGTGCACTCGCTCCATCTGTCCCTCAGGCTCGCGATGCCGGGCTTGAAAACAGAACTCCTTCCACAACTGGTCGGACCAGCCTTCAGTAGCATCTGTAATTCCTCATCATCCTCACGGCAGCGATCATGGAGGGTGTTCTTCAAGACTTGAAGTACCTAACAGTTCCCTGGAGGTCAGTCTAGGCTGTAAGGAGGGTGGGTCGGTCGCTCGACACCATAAGCACGGGAAGCAATTTGTGCAGAATGGGCCTTATGGATTGGCACATTGTCATGGAGTGGGAACACATCTTCGGTCAACATTTCTCGCCGTTTCTCCGAATGGTTTTGAGCAAAGTTCGAGTCAGGTCAGCATAAACAAAGACCTAAGGTCTTTGTTCTGCGCTGCATATACTCATCAGCAGAATCCCCCTGACATCTCAGAAACCTGAGGCCGTGGTCATGCTAGACGATGGTTGCATTCAGAACTCCTTTGGCGTCGGAGAGGTCAGAGTTTCCAGTGCATGGATTCTAACGTAAACTTGGAGTCCCGCTGATGGATCCAGGTATCGTACTCTGTCGTGCGATGGGAAAGTTGACAGAGTTGATTTCACGCAGTTTAAGCAGCTGCGACATAAGGCACACCTTTGGAGGAAACCCCGAGTGTTGTGGTTCTAGGAGCCCATCTTGCCAAAACCTTAGACAGAAGCAACTCCTTGTGGCTGAAGGTCACAAAACATTCATTTGAAATTCCAAGTTCGGTGCAAATTATAATTCTAAGACGCCGATCCGCCTCATCAGGCTGTCTAATCATCTGTCTCATGACAACCACTATCATCCCGTCGCTTTAAGGGAGACGGGGCTTCTGTCCCTAGTCTGTCTGCGGATCGAGGTTGCCTTATTACTCTCAAGCTCTGGATCTTGACTCATGGAATATAATCAGATGGGATTCGTCAGAGTGAGTGTTGAAGCATCTGAAGAGATCTGTCGTCCTGTAGAATTCCAACAATTCAAGAGGCGACGTCTCTGATATATTGCTTCGTCGGACGGCAGGCAGAGCAGCTGTGCGTCCCTCCCCTTGAGTGCCATCCTATGATTCCTCCTGTCTTACGTCACCATGGGTGGACTGGGGTCCACATGGATGCCATTCCCCTCCTCACTGGGCAGGACCTCTTCATCAGGTGAAGTGCACTACAGGCGATCCGGAGGGCCTAGGTTCGGCTGGGGGAGGTCACGAAACATGAACCTACTTGTGTTCTCGGCTCTCCAGCCTCGCACATCCTACCTGTTGCTGAGTGATTTTAAATTTGGGCGATCAAAGCGAGAGTCATGACAGAATAAGAGACACACCTCATGGGACCATACGAGGCACTGCCAATAGTACAACCTGTAGTAAATTTCAGGCTGCCATGTGTCCAACTTCTGCCCTGTACCGTCAGTGTCGCTGGTAACTGGGATAAACAATGGCACATTCTAATAGACAAGTGATGGTGATTGTGTTGAAGTCTGGGAAAGGAACTTTTTACATTTATGGGTTTTGTCTGCATTAACTATGTCCTGAGTCATTCTTCTTCATTCAATCACCACTCTTATACTATAAACGCACTTCTTTATCTTTTTTATAATAATTTCATTTTTGCCTAATTTCATTGTTATGCCCTCTGGAGTGTGAGTGTGCGTGTGATGACTAATGATGCGTTACATGAGAGGTACAGTGAACGAAAGCTGAAGTATGTCCATCGCCCCGGACGTTACAGTGAGCACGACAGCGATCATGTTAATGCTGTAAACTTGGAACACAGAACGGCCTGGGCTGCGGTATCCCCCTCACCAGGAGCAGCCAGACGCACCCCGGGCCACACTGCCAGCTGCAGGGTCGGGGCTGCCCAGCGCCCCCAGCCCAAGGGGTCACCTTTGCCACCCGAAGGAGGTGGATTCGGGGTCACCGAGTAAGATTTGTCCAACGGTCTCTATACAGAAGTAGTTCCCCTCGCCTGGTGTGGTCAGGTAACCACTTGTAATCACAGTATATGATCAAACTCACATTATAAGAAGGGAGAAATAAATCAAATGCTTACTTGTATGTTACCAACAGTTTTTATGCTAGGATCAATCTGCAAGATACTCAGTCAGTCATGCTAACTGATACTTCCCCTTGTTATGGTTGACACTGGCCTTTATCATGGTTGGTACTGCTTCCCTATTACTATTAGTATTGACTCTATTATGGCTGGTACTGCTCCCTCTTATGGTTGTACTGCCCCTTACTAGTATTGACCCTAATATGGCTGGTACTTCCAATTGTTATGGTTGATACTGCCTCCTATCATGGTTGGTACACTCTGTTATGGTTGTTATTTCCCCGTTATGGTTGCTACACACTGGGGCTTGGATAAACAAATATTGATAATCACAACCTAAGGTTATAGGAAGCATGTCCGGTCCACTCTCTTTCTTGCCGTATCTCTTCTGCCTCACTGTGGACGTTAAGTCTTGGTTCGAGTCACCGGAACCGTTCGGGTGATAAGATTCCACGATGGTCTGCTGATTACCTGGGCTTTAGGCCTACCGACTGCCAGGGTTATTGACGCCGTCAACGTCAGTTATAACCAACAGTCTAATAATCCTGAAGAACATCTTCAAGTGTTCAAGATAATTCTAAAGCCAAATCTGCGCTTGATTCCACGACATGTCAGGGTTAGTTTTATTAATGACCTCATTTCCTGCCTTCATGTTTATTACCCCCCCTCACCCCCCCATTTCAAGCACTGGATCCATGTGATTGACTATACTGCAACCGCCCCACGTTGCTGTCTTTACCTCCTCTGTAGACGGCTCAGACGTGTGACGGCTCAAGATGGGCCATGGCTCAGGATAGACGAGAGTGTGACGTCCACTTGTTGGTATCCTGTACGCACTGCGCACGTTATAAAAAGGTTTCGTTTGACTTCTGTGCGATAAATAGTCCTGTTTTTGTCGATTTGGGCTTAAATTTTCTGCTCTGCCCGGCAGAACCCCTAAGTCTGCTGTCAGTTTTTGACAAACTCTTGATGGTTTCTGCGCTCAGAATAATCCAACACGTTCCTGACTAGGCTACTCCCCCCCATCCCCCCTCACCCGTCACGCGTCACCGGAGAATATGAAGGTTGAGTTTCCATGGTTACCAAGTAAACAAGTTTAAAAGGCATGTTCCAAGCTGGGATCTTTAATTCCAAGCTGACGTCTTGGTAGTATTAAAGATTTTACTGATTATATACTTGATATAAATATGAAAATAGCTCTAATATCAAATCTAGTCTGATCTGTCTCTTACTCATTATGTATCAGTTGAAGCACCGTAAAAACCGAATATATATTCATTTCACTGAAATACATGTGTAGATAATGCACGCAACGCGTGAGTTTCAGGCCCAATACTTGGCAGTCTGGTGACTCGCGTTGACTTTGTCAACTCGTTGAGACTTCCGAACGTGATTATTTCTGTCCTGCAATCTACCGCACTGGTTAGTGCCGCCGTGACCCTTGACATATGCCGACCTGGCAACGTGTTCGGGTCTCGCGATCATGCCAGTGTAACCTGACGCCATCGACATCAAGTATCAGTGGCAAGCATTCAGACGAAGCCCCGAAATGTGTACAGAGCAGTACTGGAGACGGTTGATTTCAAAAGTAAAATCTCTTGGCATTTGAGTGCAGCGGTGCGACCCTTGAGCTCGACGTTACGGCCAATGAATATGATGACCTGGTTTTGACCTGATCCTTAAGGGTCAGGTCGAAGTCGTGCTCCGAGGTCGACCCGTCGTGCTCAATAGGGTCATCAGTTGGAGTCATGACAGCAGACAATCAGTGAGAAGGTCGTCGGATGGACAATACCGAGAAATCAGAAGATGCCGGGCCGATACGGGCCGGTCATGTGAGGCCACTTGATCAGCGAGTCAGGAGACCAGTCAGAGGACGCGCTATTCAGAGTTTGTCGTGACTCTTCAGAGAGAGACGGTTACGCAGGCAGGAGGGCAATGCGTCGGGAAGACATTGGTTCGTAAGTTCATCGTTCAAGAAGAGTCGGGCGTCGTCAGTCAGTCATATATCTGCTATGAACCAATCTGAAGCCATCAGTTGATCATGTATTCAAGACAGGATAATCAGAGGGCCATCTAATCAGGTAGAAATCCTCAATCAATCAGAGAGACCATTTAATCCCGTGGGAACTCTCGACCAATCACGTAACCAATACGAGCAAATCAGGAGTAGGTTTTACCCGTCAGCCATACCAGCCAATCACAGAAGGCGAGGTAATCAGGGAGGCCGAGGGACAAGCATTAGCTCCGTCTAATAACAGAAGTGCTGGGGTAGGAGGGGGGTTGTTCTGCAGTGTCTTGGTGGACGCGGCAAACTCACTTCGAGAGAGAGAGAGAGAGAGAGAGAGAGAGAGAGAGAGAGAGAGATCGTCTCTAAACCATCTAAAAAGAAGAATAACTTCCAAGTAGGTTAAAAAAAAAAGCGATTGCCGATGCGGTGAGAAAGGGAATCTTGTTCCAGCTCACTTCCTAATGATGGGAAGAAATTTCTAGGAGAAAAATGCGATCGTTACACGTAAGAAAACTGCGGCCTGACAAAATAACAGGACACCTGTTCTGAATAAGAATAAACGAGCAAATTACCAGCAGGAACGACGAAGGTGCTTCAGGGCCAGACTCTAACACCCTGGTGTTACCTGTGGAGTGTGACCATAACACCCTAGTGCCATCACCCATAGCACTTGCACTGAGTGCTATATTAACAAAGAAAACACAACATAAAACACGACCCCAGACAGAAGGACCAACAACAACCAGGTCCCCCACCGCCAGGCTCTGAAAGAAGCACCAACAACAGCCAGACATTTCCACTTAGGTCCTGCACTTGAGGGAGACACGATCCCTAATTTTTCTCTCTCGTCGTGAATCAATACTTTTCTCTCCCTCAACTTTGATGTCTATTCCTGGAGGCGTTTCTTCCCAGTCGGATTCGCTTGTGATCATGAGACCTTTCCTGGAAGCTCCATGGCCGCCACTGAAACTTCCTGGAAATCCAGGGATACATAAGCGGCTCTGAGGAAGTCAGTGAGGCACTCCAGTGACGTCCTCTAGACGGTCATCTCGGCGTGAGTAGCTTCATATGTACGAGCTGCTCCCCAGTAAGGTTTCAGATGTATGTGATGCTCTCCAGTAAGGCTTTAGATGTACGTGGTGTTCCCCAGCAAAGCTGCAGATGTACGTGGTGCTTCCAGTGCTGCAAGTGTAAGTGGTGTAGGTATACGTTGTGCTCCTCAGAAAGACTTCATGCGTGCGTGGTGTTTCCCAGTAAGGCTTCAGATATACGTGATAATCTTCAGTACTTCACCTGATCATGAAGAAATAGCTGAATCTGTGGAGAACTTTACTTTCTTTTGTGTGAAGCAAGAAAGACATCCTGAGAACATGAACATCCTTCCTAGCGACGGGAACTCATCACTTGATCTTTCTCAGCTTCCTGTCTCACTGTCAACCAAGATGAGTCTGAGTTCCTTGTACTTCACAAACAGAGGGGGTATTACTGTAATATCCACTCTTTCTGGGAAAACCCACATTCCGGAATTAGCTAAGTCTGCCTCTAAGAAACTGAGGGTCCTGTTTAGATTTCGATTGATCCGTCCTTGTATGGAGTGCTGCTCTCACATCTGGGGTGGTTCTAGCTCTGCATCCTTACTTGAGAGAGCCGAGTCGAAAGCGGTTCGACTTGTCAACTCTCCCAGGATAACTTAAAAACCTGACCCACTTGCCTGCGCCTCAATGTTGATGCACTTTCCTTCTTCTAATGGTGCTACTTTGCTTTTCGCCTCCAAGAGCTGGCTGCTTATGTGTCCCCACCACTAGCTAGGCCACGAAACACTCAGCAAGCTGCTGCGTCCCGCAATTACTGTGTGACCGTTGGCAATTCAAGGGTGGGCCGTTTTGATAACTGTTTCTTTCCCTACACGTCGATGCTTTTAAAGTCTTTAACCTCTCATGCCTCTCCCAATGAATATGACCTGGCACATTTTAAAAGAAAGATTTTCCGCTTCCTCCAAAATTCGTACATACTTTCCCTTGGCTCTTCCTTTCCCCCTTACATTGACCTCTCTATATTTCAATTAAGGCCCGGTCTTGATGTGGACTTTGGTCCCTGACTGAAGCCTCCAATGTTAAAAAAAAAAATCATTGACAGCCTTTGTGTGCATCACAATGGTTCAGCCATTCATGTGCGCCACCAAGGGTTCAATATGGTCCATGAAAATGCACGAGGAAGCTTCGTCAGGTCAGATGAGAAGCCTGAGTGCTTGCAACAGTAGTTCCCACAACCCATCTCTAAAAGCTTCACAGGAAGTTTTGTTATGACTAGCCAGATTTCCGGGAACACTCAGTCGCTGAAGACAGGTAGGAAGAAACTAGAAAGAGAGAGGGAGGACATCCGCTAATGGTACTAGAGAGGACTACGTTCCATAAACTACAAGGGCGATAGATGGTCTCCTGAAGTCAGCTCTAAGCGGAGTCGTGGAAGGAGAGCAACTCGTACCATGTACTCACCCTGGCAATGCCTCTCGCACTACACCTCTTTACTCTTGATAACCTCAAAAATAACGTACTGAATACAACACATATAAAACGAAATTCTTCGACAAAAAAGACAACAGATTCCATGAATGCTTTTAAATAAAAATACACATTAAACAACACCAGATCACTGTTAATGGATTAAGAAAAGTATCAGTTCACTGACATCATTATTGGAGGTATGTTGTCCATATACACACACACACACACACACACAAACACAGATGCTGCCAAGTACCTTTCAAAAGGGGTTCGGTTTTACTTTACAAAGAAGGGATGGACGTGTTCCATCGAAGACTTACAAAGATTATTGTTACTCAGGAGCAGTTGCACATCCCTCTTCTGCCTGCCCAAGTGTTGACACACGACGACTGGCAGCAGTGAAACGAGAGGTTGTTAATCGCTGCTGGGGTCCTGCCTGCCCGAGACACTCACGCCGAAGGTTTATAAGTTCATAGCTGACCAATTTGGACCAAAGAGAACGGTACGGTAAATACATACATTTCTAGTTACCAGAACACGGGCAAAGGAAACGTTCCTGATCGCAAATGGAGAAATGCCAGCCTGGCCCGTGTGGTATAGACAACCTCCCTGAAACTACAGCCACAAACTGACATGATTATAGATCCTTTATACATTCTATGGATTAAGTTGAATAATGTTGTCGAGGAAGTACAATCATGTAAAAGGAGGTACATGACCTCCTTACGTGAGATAGGATTTACAGCTTAATATTTCTTGATATGTTCCTCTGTGTGTGTGTGTGTGTGTGTGTGTGTGAGTGTGTTTGGAGCCTATAGTAGTTCGGACGCTTGCAGTTGACAGGGATGGATGCTCTCCTCCTGAGGATTCCCCTGGGGTGGGTGTTCTACTTACGGCCTCAGCATGGGTGAAGAACCTGTGAGGGGCTCGAAACTGGAGGAACGGCTAATCTAAGAGGCTTTACCAGGAATGATGAACCTATCTAAGGCTCCACTTGGGATGGGGATCCTATCTGAGGCTTCAGCTGGGGTGAAGAACCTACTTAAGGCTTAATAAAGCACTCTTCCTAACCAGCCAAACCATATGATTACCAGAGCAATTCTAGTATTACCTATGGAGCTGCTTACAACAGCCTTACTCCTGTACAAACTTGTCTTCATTATATCTTTCATTCACTGGTTGATGTGTTGGATAGCCCAGTCCTCAGAGACCAACCTCCACCTTCATTCTCAGCCACAGTTATGCTGAATCGATCAGCCTCTGCACATCTCGACCCTCTACCCTTCACACACCAGCCATGCACTGTACTGCACTGTAGCGTACTCCCTCCCTCGCTACACAGCCGCGGACGTCCTCCCCTCCCCTTCTTCCCACTTAGTCTCCTTCCATTGAAGTCTATCTCACCCTCATCACTTTTCCCAAACACTTCCCAGAATTCATTCTCGTTACTCGCGATGGTGGCGCCCTCAGTCAACCAGCGCACCATCACTGAAAAAACATCTTTCTCTCCTATTTTCTCCCCTCTCTCTCTCTCTCTCTCTTTCCTATCTTACAAAAAGCGACCTGGAAAAAAACTGGATTCTAGTCTGCCCCGCAAGACACAAGTTAAGGTTTCAGAAGGTCTGTACAATTCCTTCACGCAACAGAGGTCACGCACAGAGACGCCACCATCACAGTGGATCAGCTCAGCCCGTGTGAGGCTGGATGATGATCCACTGAGCTGGACTCCACCACGTTCCATGGAGGCCATAGTATCCCACACCTGCTGGGACTCGACGGGCATATATACACAGACGAAAAGAGAAAAAACACAGAGAGACGAGACGTAAGCAGGATATTATAAGATTTTCATTCGTATATGATGCGTGGCCCGATTGAAATTTTGCCTTACGGTCTGTAGTGTGTACGAAAGTCATTGACAGAGACCAAAAACCTGGACAGGTGGGTTGCGTGTTCTTGGAGTGCCAGAAAGCCTATGTCGCTTTTCCCCACAAGAAGTTATCGAAGACTTGGAACTACGGGCAGGCATACGAGGATAACTGTAGTGGGTCGAAGAGGACCTCCGTGAAGAGAATGACACACTCTTCTGTCAGGAGCGTTTTATCAAATCGGATAAGAGTGATTAGTGGTGGTCCCTGAGAGTTTGG
Source organism: Panulirus argus (assembly GCA_038088735.1). Taxonomy (NCBI): domain Eukaryota; kingdom Metazoa; phylum Arthropoda; class Malacostraca; order Decapoda; family Palinuridae; genus Panulirus; species Panulirus argus. The sequence goes on along the minus strand of JAYMFT010080074.1, from coordinate 17,572 downwards.
TCTCAAGGTCGCCACTATCCCTGGTCTTTGTAAATATCTTGCCAGTAAGACTGGAATTACACCAGAATACGTTCGCGGATGGTAACGCTTTAAGAGAATGTAAGAGACTTCAGGACTGTAAAAACTTATACAAAGACTTAGACAGGTTTCAGCTGTGGTCATATATGAGGTTAACGAAGTGCCCATGCACTCTTTCTTAACTAAATGTAAGGTTACGAAGCTGGGACAAAGTAAATGGACTCTTAAGTGATTATGACTATCTCGCAGGGGACACGTTACGAGGAGAAGGTACGGAGGAGATAATTTGACACCAAGTTTATCACCAGAAAATTACATTAGGAGCTTTGTTTTGGAGGTAAATTATCTTCGAGTCAACATCAAAATTGCCTTAAGGCATATGGGCCAGGATGTGTTCAAAAAATAACTGCAGCATATGTGAGATTAGCGTCAGCAGGTCACCTCACTTCAGGAGACGCACGTACCTGTTGGAGGACCAGAGGCAGGCAACAGATATAACTTAGCAAACTGAGCTACGGCTAGAGTCCAGCAGCCATGAAATTACCTAAGACGTGGGAGAGAGGGAGCAGGAGAGCCACGGTAACAACCTGCAAGATTCTTAACAGACTCGACAATGTGAATATTGAGCAGTTTTTCAGAAGTGTAAACACCAAGTTGACAAGAGGACAAAGAAAGAAACTACGTCAGAGTCAAGATGAGGAAAATTACTTCTCTTGTGGACACACAAAACAAATTAAAGAAATTTCTTTTGTAAAGACTATAAGATAAGGAAGTTAGAAAAAGACTGATAAGTGTACACCTCCCTTCTTATTATGGAATAGGTAAAAACACAAACCGCAAAAATGAAACAAAAATGTTATGAACCGTCTAGAAGGGCAAGATTCTTCGTACATCTTTGCACCGAAGAAGAATCTCGTCTACAGTCAATATATACATGAAACCATGGGTAAAGCCTGTCATAAACGGACTCCTGAACACACCAGCAAACACCACGGGGCAGGGTTTGGGTTGGGGTTCGGGATGTTGGCAATTATAATATTTTTCACTCTGCACTGGTGAGGCGAGATGCGTATTAGTTGAACCGTATCAGTGATGTTCCCTGTTTTTCTTAAAGTCTTCTCGATATCATGGCTTCCGGTATCCATTCATAAAAAGCTTTAGTTAGTCTGTCTTCCCATATTCTTCTATGCTGCCCGCCTCATCTACACCGATTATCTCTTTAGAATCTTCAGCAATGGTTCTACGCCTAGTTCCCCTGCGACTCTATCTGATTTGATGACTCCATATAGCACCCTCAGTAGACCCTCATTTCTGTACTTCCTGTACTCTGCTCTCTGGCCTTGCTGTCAAACTCCCATGTTTGTCCCGTCCACACGGTAAGGCTGGTCATGTCTGCGGCAGGGCATTCACTGTTTGAGGTAAGGTTCCTTACTTCAGGAGTGGCTGATGAATACTGATTACAGTGCTGTACATTTTCAATATATTGAGTGATTCCCACTCCATTTTCTCCTCATCAAGAAAACTAACTCTCAGGTAATCAAAATTGGTTATTTCTTTAGTGTTCTCATTTCTCAGATGGGTAAAAGTTGTTGTGGGCTCAAGGAACTTTATAGGCACGGGAAGCCCTAGTGAACTGAATTACCTTAAGAGATGAGGCCAGGACGGTGAGGAACCTGAGACTACAGCTGTAACAGATATACTGTAAGGGCGTTTGGAGGGACACGGATCTTTAGGACAGATGTTCATCATGACAGATAAACGAGCTCATGAAAGATCTTCTTTAGGTCTATGTTCATCTTATTCACACGATAACTCTGACTGATCTGGATATGAACAGAGTGAATAATGGCACAGAGAGGGTGTGGCTCCGTCCACAGTGGGTACGGCCTTGCCCAGAGTGAGTGTGGCTCCGCCTTCTGTGGGTACGGCCCCACCGAGTGTGGATATGGCTCATCAAGTGAGGATGTCGCTCCGCCCAGTGTGGGTGTGGAGCAGCTGTGCTACTGTATCTTCTCGAATTCTCCCATATTGTATCTTCTTCTTCTACTTCAGTTAAAGAAGTCTTTAATTGTTGCGCAGTCCTTCACTCAGTACAAACTACACTTCATACCTCTACACACACACACTGTAGAGATTACAAACGCTAACATACGAGAGCTGTATATAACACTGCTTTATATTCAGGCCTTACGAGTCGGTCTCCAATTGTCTTCCTACGCTATGTGTTTAAGGATTCGTGTTTTCCTTTACTCATGCTCCAATTTAGGGTCGATTTTTTTTTTTATTTGATCATTTGTCTGTGATTCATCTCAAGTGTCAGATAGTCACTTGTTTTCCAGCGGAGATCTATAGATAAAGATTTCCATTTCAGGACAACTGAACAAGAACACAAAATCCGAGATATCTTAGGTGGCACTTTCACACCATTGGCCATGGTGACCTCTGCTACACGTTGGCACACAGTTTTTTTTTTTTTCACTTTCTACCAAGCTGATCCTCCCCGTCTTCGTCCCAGAGAGGATGTAAGGTATCATCATGTTTCCCTGTAGCTAAGGAGGTCCAGAACTAAAACCTTACCAGAGTGGTGTCTCGTTACCCTCGTTGCTACTTCATTATCTTTATCTAAAGTTGATCTGGTTCTTCTGATCTTTGTGAAGGACTGTACACCAACAGGGTCATTTGACATAGGTCACCAGTTGCTGGTTCTACAGAGTCGCAACTGGACCGCACCAGCAGACAATAAACGTGACCTGAACCATTCCGGAACACTGCAAGTCAGGGGAAGCAACTGAATCTGTTGTGTTATTCAGCTGTTTCCATCTTCCCCACTGCAGCGCAGGGGAAGCAGTCTGCATCTTGACCTGACACAAGCCACGATCATCCTGCGATCCTACCTTCCTACACTGTCACACCTCACTATCCGTCAGTACTACACTGTCACACAATGTGTTCACTTTCGCACCATCTATCGCCTCTCCTTCACCCATTGCTTCACCATATTCTCCCTCTCTGACTTTCCTTGGCCTCTCCCTTCCCCTTCCTGACCTCCCAATCTCCCTCCATGACCTTCCCCAGCCTCTCACCTCTCCCCTACCCTCCCTGACCTCTCACTCTCCCGCTGTGCCACATAATGCAAGTTCAGGGAAGGCTGGAGCTGCGACGCCTTTGTTTCTCTTCTGGGAATATGAAAGGTGAAGACCTGCGCGGCCCCACCACTCTGTGGCAGACACCACACCACGACCACCACCGCCACTTCGCTGTGGCAGACACTACACCACGACCACTACACTGTGGCAGGCACCACACCACTAACATCGCCACTGCACTACATTGTGGTAGGCACCACACCACTACCACTACCGCCACTACGCTGTGGCAGACACCACCACCACCATCTTCACTCCCTCCCATAAACTTTCTCTAACTCTCTGCTGTCAACTTCCTGTTCGTCCTGCCCTCTACCTGGTCCTCCATCTACCCTTAATCTTTATTTTCGGTCTCTTTAAACAGTTATCATATCTACTCTCTCACACCAGCCCAACTGACTTCTGTGGTGACACCAGGGCCGATACGGTGCTTCACCTCAGCACCCTAGACCTGACCGTCCACTCTCGTCCTCAGTCCTCCTCCCTCCATCCTCCTTACTACTCCATATTCTCCACTTACCGTCCTCCTTTTCTCCTCACTGCTCCATCAACACATATCTTCCTTCCTCCCTCCTTATCAACGCGCCTCCATCTAAGGTCACTTTTGCCTCCTCACCACTCCATTGAGTGTCCGGGTTCCTCCCTCCCACTTACCACCGTCTCTCCAACACAACAGTTGGATCAGCGTCTTCCATTCACACCAGCCCTACCCCTCCTCCAACATCTCCATCACCGATAATACCTCCCCCTCATCCAAGAACACCACCACCAACATTCCTGTCTTCACCACCACTTCTCGAAATACCATACCTCCACCTCCTTTCGCACTAAAGCTTCCCACTTCACTACCAGTTTTCCTCACCTCACAGTTCCACTTTCCATCACCATCACTACCCCTAGACCACCTCCATTCTCCCTTCTCCACCATTACCATCGCCAACATCAATTTCCAGATACCAAAGGCAGACTTGCACCCATTTTTCGTCGACCCGGGACACTTTGACTCCCCGCACCTGAACCAGCGAACATCTATACAATTTTCATTTCCCCCCAACTCAGCTCTGCCTTCCCTGCCGGTCTTCCTCCCTTCCCATCTCACAACACTGGAAGGGGTGAGAAAAGGGTACGCAAAATGATCCTTGGTCCCTCCTATACCACCGACACACTGGTTCTCCCAACTCTCTCCAACCATCACTTGGACGTCAACCAAGAAGCCGGGAAGGAGCTACTGCACCAGCCTCGCCACCTGAGATCTCTCGTCCCCAAGTTGCAGTTCTGCACCACAACCACATGGAACCCACCCGAGCTGGTACAGACCACCCCAGGAACAGCCCCATTCCACCAGGTGACCCGTGACCATCATCAGCAACAGATGGTCTGTATAGCAAACAGTTTTGTATTTGTGTAAAGAAATGTCTTTTTAACTTCCCCTGTTTACTGATTTGTATATTTCATCTGGTGTTTTCAGTCTTTGTTCCAGTTTACTGAATATTTCAAAAACTACTTTTGTTAATATCATCAACACACACACACACGCACTCACACAGCAAGGCGATCAATGACACTGGTGCTTTAGTTTTCCTGGAAGTCTCGCTTATAAATCATCAGTTCCATTTCCAGATCTTCCAGGTATCCATGCGGTAGTGGATTAGTGAGTATCCAGGAGGGTGTAGATGGGTATACATCCGGTGTTGGTGGATCAGTGAGTGTCCAAGTGAGTGTGGATGGGTTATGTATCCAAGCGGTGTTGGATGACCATGTGCCCAGTTAGGGTAGTCATGTGTACAACACAGCGACAGTTGCCCAGTGATCCCGGGTTCCCATGTTGACTATTCTATCACTATCATATCACCATTACTATCTTAATCGGTCATCATTATCATGACCATTATTCGCAGTATCTCTAACAATGATAATGATGGCTGCAAATGAGTCTCTAACGTCCTGACCCCACAAATTAATAACAAGATATATCATCACTACAAAAAATATATCAACAAATTAACGAAAACATATCAATGACAATTTTAGTGAAAATAACAATACTAGAATCCATATAATCGAGATGTTTACACAGGTGGCGGTCCAGGTACCCGGGCCGGTTAGGTGGACCAGGTGAGTAGAGAAGGTGATGGGGTCTGACACACTCTGCCTACATATGATCTCATTTCGATACACACATCTGCCTACCTTGCACATGTGTCGTACACTGCAGGTCTGGTGCAACACACCTGATCATCTGTGTTGCCAACCCGCGATGCATGACAGTACGACCCTTGGGAACGATAGAACGACCCGCATGATGGGACGACCCGCATGATGATGGGCCGGCTCTTAAGCATGATAGGAGGACCCTCGATCATGATGGGACGACCCGTCAACACGACGGTACACGTCTCTGGTTTCTCTTTTTCCTATTCCATTTTTTTCTTCCCCATTTATACGTCAACCCTCACACCATTCTCCCACAAACTCACCATCTTATCTCTGCAATCTTAAGGTTCATCCTCCAAACGCCACAGTCCTGATTAATCCCTCGTAGTCCTAATAACGCAGCGCCTCAATGTAAGCTAATCTCCTTACTGATTAATTAATTAATGCAATGGGCTAGGCGGGACGACCCCCGGCGAGGCTGACGCTCCTCCCAAACGCGATCCTTCGCTTCTGCAACCACCCAGGACGCTGTAGGACTCTCCCATAATACCAACAGGACAGCAACCATTACTTGCCGAACATTTCTTTCGCGAACCATTTCCTTTACCGAGCATTTCTCTCAAACGCTACTTCCTTCGCCAAACATTTCCACAACTGCAACCGTCAGAGACCTCAGAATAAACACGAAATACATTCGCCAACATTGGAAAAATGAAACGATAAACAAGTAATGATAACGAGATGCCGGTACTAGCGCTGTTAGTGTGGCCATACGGGTGAGGTGGTGAGAGAGACGCCAGGACTGGCTACACTGTGTGATGGCGCCAGCTTTACGCCTTTCAGATTCCTTAATCCTCCAGCATCGCCAACCGTCCCTCATCCTCAGACAAATAACCCCATCACCTCCCTCCACCGCCAACACGCTCCTCACCACCACTACTTAATCTTCGCTCACAACCACCATCTCCCCTCAACTAGAAGCATTGCATCACTACCATCGCCTCCAAAACGAGTATCGTTATTTGTAGGCAGGTGCGCTCGAGCGCATAAACATATAGACCAATCTCGCAGTCGCACATTCCCGTCCCCAACCGCTCCACCACACACACCACCATCACCAGCAAACCTCTCCCAGCGTCACCAACACTTCATCAAACTTTCAGTATCTCGTCCAAGTATTTTCTTTAACGATCCTGTTACACTTACCGCTGGGGTACAGTAGATGAGCCGTGTTCCATAAGTTTCTGGCGATCAACAACAGGCACTCTAGCACACCAACCCTGAGTACTCCAACTTCGCCCTTAGGCCTACTTTGCCGCAGTCTAGACTTACCGACCTAAACTGACGCGTAATTGTCAGTTAACTCTTTCAGCATAACGTACGTATTTTCATGTTGCTCAAGAGGTCGATGATAAAAATTCTAACCACTTAATAGCAAACGAAGATGGAAAAAAATTATGACTAAACTCTTTTCATTTTTCTTCAAGTGTGTGGCAGATGTTTACAGTGTAGTAAGACTTGTAGTGTGTGCGTTGTGCTGCAGATGTTACGGTATCGGCTGAGACCTCGTTATGAACACAATAACATTAACCATAATAAGAGAATGACAAAAACGACGTAGACGGCGCAGGGGCTCGTATCTTTAGCCTACTGTAATAATCACTTATTACAATGTGTCGCCTTAGTATCCGAAGGTTCCGTGCACAAGACGTAACAAGAGGTCCTTCACCGAAACCCGAAGGTCAGACAGACGTGGTAGCGAGATTAACAATAACAGTTTGGGTCGAGAAGCTCCTCACAAGAGAGACTCACTCGGGACAATGTAACACACGAGTCATCTTTTACACTGTACGCGGCTGCTAATTTGCCGATTATTCGCGAGAAGAAAAGTTAGATTCTAGAAACGGGAGATTTTAGTGGACTGGACCCGGCGACCATCTTAGGCTAAATTCAAGGGAGATCTTTCCAGTTCAAGACAAAATGTCAAGAGTGACACCAAGATCCACTTTTTTTATATATCACGTACTACAGATGACACACATAGCTACAGGTTGAGCTATCAAGTAAACTGCATCTGTAGATGTACCCACACTTGCAACGCTGCACAGCAACACAAACATCGGTACGCTTCAGGCCAATCCATGGGATCTAGTGATGCCAGCTCATATCTGTAAATGTCGCTAGATTCATCCTCAAAAGAAACTAAACATGTCACTAAAAGTATGAAAGTGTACACATAGTGAGCCATAAGCTAAATGGCACTTACGTTTAAGTAATCAGTAAATACAAACACTATGAGTACAGGTATGAATCATAGTTTCAATAAATATTACTATTCTCGTTTTACTCTAAGATGGCGAAGAAGCCACACCCCTCTTCCATAGCTAAGGTAGATGACTGGTTCATAAACAATTTCGTGTCGCTATCCATTTATTCACACTAAGTGTGTTCACAGTTTATAATCAGACCTGTTCTGTATGAAAATGTTAAAACTTGGAAACAAAAATTTAACTAATTCTAAGGCATTAGCACTTTAGACAGGATGTTAAAAATCTCAAACATATATCACAAACGGTCAAAGTCAAGGACAACATCGTTTTTGAATGAGGCTTATTTATTATTTCTCTGTTTTGTAGCAAGTATAAAGTGCTCATGCCTTAAAATCATTAAATCTTTATTTTCCCAATTTTCAACATTATTATACAAGAGAAGGGTCTAATTATATACTGTGAACACAGTGTAATAAAATGGATAGCGACACGAGGATTGTATATGAGCCAATGAGTGGTCACAATGTGGGAGACTATGTCCCTAGGCGGGAGTACTCAGCTGACCGCTCGAGTCTACCGTCCGATGCGGGAGTCTTGGCATGACTGTTGTCGGCGACTGGGGGTCAATTAGTACTTTGCTGACTGATACTTTTTGTTTTCACTTTATTGCTAAAGTCATCGACTTTTCATACTGAAAAAAGTTTTAGCAAATATTGAGATTCATACAAATATCAATTCCGATGACCGAACAGTATACATTCTAGTTGCGAAAAGTCCATTAAGATCGGGGGCGAGCTAATACCCGTCGCCATTTTGTGTAAGAAACAGACCCGATCAACTGCACCTAAGGATGTCTCCCGCCCACCCACCTCATCGTAACCCATAGATAGTACAATGGATTATAATCAAAGCCGAGAACATGTCAACTTGTCGTCAAAATAAAGTTTGACCCCCCCCCCCATCAGCGGTGATTACCTCTCAAAATGATCAGCGCGAGAAATGTCGATCTATATAAGTGGTGGCAAGTTATATAAAGATTCAGTAGACGATGTGAGCGGATCCACGAGTCCTTCTCTACTGACAGTGTGGTTCTCGTCCACATCTGCCGGTCACCAAACGAGGGATTTTCTTCCTTTTCAAACGCTGTGTTGCAGGGCCCCTGAGAGGGGGAGGGGGGTACAAAAGGGGGCCCGGGAATTTCCTGGGATCTCAGAAAATGTAGAAAATCAAGAGAGCGCTCCATTCCACCTCTCTCTCATCTTCTATACCCTTTTTGGCTTCACAACTTATGGCATAAAACCGTAGTGGATAAAAACAGGACTACTAATGGAGAAGGGAAGGGGGCACGAAAGAAACTTTTTACCTCCTGATAAAATTCCTCTCAGGGGCCCTGCTGTGTTGTCATTTCTTCGTCTCTTCTGTGATGGTCGACCGGTTTCCTATGCAACCATTTCGGCAATTCAGTGTTTGTAGCCGTTACAAATCCTGAAACACTAGGAGCTGAATAAATACTTGGGCTCACTACATTACTTAATGCTATTCACAATCATCTTTCCGAGAAAAGACTTAACACATTCAGAGAAACTGGATGAATACCCGCCGGCAACAGCTGCTTCTTTTTTTACTAAGACGGTAGAAGCGACTGACTGCCCCACACCGGCCGCCCTTAGTATCGCCTCGAACGGCCGGAGTGAGAAAGCTTGAAAACGCGATCCATCGTGTGGAGATAACCCGACATCGGCATTCACCAGCTCCCACGCCAACAGCTAATGACATTGATAATTCAAAGAATAGAACGAATTAATGTCGCTCCGATGCATCAGACACGTGGGGAACCTGGCTTTCTAATTCCTGACTACCATACCGTCCTCCTTCCATCACCTTAGACTAACACTTCGTTATCTCCATAAGTAACCAGGGCGGAGTGAGGACACAGAGACCACACTTTTTACAAAGGAAATCAAATAACCCGCCAAAGCTTGCTGACGACTAATACACCGTAATCTCTCTCTTTCTTTCTCTCTTCAGAAACTCGACCAAAGCAGTGTTGCAAGTATTTGGGTAAACACTGTCACTCCGCCCGTGTTAGTAACCCTAAAAGCTTATCATCAGTACAAAAAGCTTTATCGTAATTTTGTCCAGTGATGAACAATGAGTCAGAACTTAAGAAGTTTGTATCCAACTACAGACTTGCGTCAGGCGCTTCAGGTTTATTACCGTGACTGTTTTAAGTCTGTGCAGCGTGGGTGTGAGGCGATGCAGCCACTAGCCCTGGGGCGTGTGGCACAGACAGGGACACTCCTAGGCTCCTGCATGAGATGATAACTCTTGTTAAGCTCTGGTGGTTCCAGGTAAACTTTAAGTCGTTGAGCGGACTGCCACTAACTTGGTCACGGCTTGGTAGTCTGGTAGTGAGGTGACAACTCTTTTTAGTCCAACTTGTTTGTAGTATCTATGCCTTAGGATGGGGGAGAAGGAGCGCTATACACGTAGTTCCTGAGTGTTGTAGGAAGTAACTTCTAAGGCAGGGAGCTGAGCGGTCTGAAAATCCTCCCCTACTCTATCATTGCTTTCCAAAAGATAGTCGAGAATGAACCAAGCAAAGATTGTTCCCCTATGACTCAGGCGAGAAATAACGAACAGATATCAAAGAAGAGAAAGCGGGAAGCGAATACATGTGAAAGAAAAGAAAAAGGTTTATGGAACACAACTGTTGGACGTCAACAGCAGCAAAAAACATTTCAAAAATGAAAACAATAACTGACAATATTGAAGAAAAATATTTCATAAAATTTATCCATATAATCCTCTACATCCTGACAGTACTGTTGGCGTGAAAGCTAGTTTTTGAATAGTTATTTGCATAAACACACCAGAATGGTACTCCAGTGACAACCAGATGATTATTTTTTTGTTAACCATCATTACTACATGGACCACATGCACAGCGAGAGTGCATGTATTCTTAGAATTACCTTTAACACCCGAAGAAGGTGTTATAGATTTTTCGGTTGGTGGATGTAGTTTGAGGATGGCGGCCTTAATGACCGTAGCAGTTGATAGGCCTAAAGGCCAAACAACCAACCATCAATACTTCAATAATTTTGTGGAGCTAAATATTGTGACATCATTCTGCTAAGCCACTTGCACCGTAACTGTTATACGTATAATCAAGACGTTTAGCATACCGAGATAATAAATGCAAAATGTCACTTGTATCTGGTTGATTCCTGGAAAACGAGGTAGTTTGTAGGTGATGCCCCAAATGAACAGCCACAAGCTTTGAATACCAACAGTCACCCAACCGGCCAGCCGATGGGCCTGCCTTTCTTGATGCTGCCTAACCGTCACTCTATCAACGGAATTTTTTTACTTCAGCGAAATGTGAATGAGAGAAAAACACGGTCTACTTAATTTCACGTAAAAAAATAATCATTTCGGTAAACAACTGCTAATGGTTAATGATATCTATCTACAAAACTACTCAATAACAGTAGCAACACGGAAGTTATTGAGTAATAGCATTCAAAAAGACAAGAGAAAAAGCAGGAAGTCATAAAGAATAGCTTAACATGGCGGTCAGCGCAGCGAATGACGGGTGCGGAAGTTTTCATTTAGCTCGACCTCCAGACTTGCCGCAGATGGAGCTATAGATCCCATGTGACAGCAGCTTCAAGTGAGGCCGTCCACTGCGGCGCTTGGGTATGACAGTTTCCACGCCGGCCCTCCAGCCTCGCACGGCACTTCATGCACAAATGAGTACCTTCATGTCTTTGCGTGTTGACACATCTAATACAAGCAGCGAAGGTTCCAGTTTCATTAGTTTATATAACCAGTTTTATGTTCTCGTATTTATAATCATATCATTGACGACAGAGTATGTTACATACTTTGAAATACTTTCATAGGGATGAAAATATATCTAAGAGAAATCGCTTACTTGAATTACGGAACTGGCAAAACTCGAATCAAACTATAAGTCATCTTGAAATGGGACTCTACCACATGCTTGAAGAACTAACTGTCTGAGAGAGAGAGAGAGAGAGAGAGAGAGAGAGAGAGAGAGAGAGAGAGAGAGAGAATGTACCAATAGGTTAATCTCGGGGAGCGACCGGTGACTAGACTAAACTGTTGGTGTTCCTGGAAGTGTGTGGTTGGGGGAGAGGTAGGGGGGTCCTCCGGAGGGGAGAGTTAAGTAATGAATCCTTGGAGTCTGCTGGATCTCTCACTGTCCCAGCCGGCCCTCCAAGGAACCCACCTAAAATCAGGGTCATCCAGTAGGTACGGCAGGCAAAAGGCAGAGAAACAAAGAAAATTTCAAAACTTACGAAAGTCATGTCTATATTCCATGTAAATGAAAAAAGAAATCAGTATCTACATACAGTTCAGACAGTTTCAAATCAAGAGGGAACATTTCATGCCTGAACCCAGCTCCCGTCTGCCATAACTATAGCTAACATCGCTCGCTCGGTGGGTCATCTCTTCCTCTTTTTGAGTAAGAATATCAACAAGAAACATTTGCGTAAAACTGAAAGATACACTACTGATTTATCCGTCCAAAAAAAAAAAAAGGCAATCATTCCCAACTGTGTCTGCTATTACAGGAAAATCTACTGAAAGGAAATATTTCTTGGTTTAAATAAACATTACTTGTTCGATTACCAGACTGCAGTTTTCAGGTTTTGACCAGACGGCCATACAACAAACAGGGAAGATGGCAACTAACCTTTCCTAACAATAAGCGAACTTAACTAAATGTTCTTATGCCAAGCGGTCTTCGCCAAACCTCCCAACTCAACAGGTAATACTCAAAAAGGTGCAGATAACAAACGGGGATGCAATTTAATCCTCGGTCTCTCACGCACCAGCTATCATCAAGGTACATAACACACTGGTCCAACTTATTTTCTCCAACTACCATCATCCAACGGTTCGCAAGAGGTTACTGCACCATCCATCCATATACAAGACCCTTCGTCCTTGAGCTGCAGTTCGGCGGCTTTACATCAAGCCCAATCGAGTTCGTACAGACGGAGTACTACTACAAGGACAACCTCTTTCAACAAACGTTAGCATTAGTAATCAGCAGACAATACCACAATATCTGTGTACAGAGTTTCCTGTTTGACCCGTTTTTTAATATTCTGACTACATAGAGTGCATTTTCTTTATATTCAACCTTTGGCTGGAGTTAACTCAGTTAATATCATCATCCTCGTACGTTTATTTAACTTCTAACCTAGCCATAAGTAACCCTGTTTATTTTAGGATAAAAAGCTAACGATCATATGTTGATATTGTGCGGGAAGCAGTTTCATCAAACGCTGTCGACCGAGGGTTCTCAGCATGAGTTTTGGCTGGGAACTTAAGCAAACCCTGTCCCCTCGGTAAACAAGTCTGTAACTTGTCGCTATACTTCTCTTTTGATAATAAAGAGGCAGTTTTTTCACCTATCAACACACGTTTCGTAACTCAAAATTTCCTTTTGTTATCATGGTTATGTTTCTTCCGTCATCGTGTGAATTGCTATTACTTACCATGGCAGTAGGTCAGTTAAGTTACCATTGCACTTTCATCAGTTATCACAGTTTCATTACTACCACGGAAGTCTCATCAGTTACCATTGCAGTTTCATGTTATGACTAATTTTAAGTTACCAGGGTAATTCATAGGTTACCGTTGCAGTTTCATCATTTACTACGGGAGTGCCATCAGTTACCTAAGCAAAGTTTCATCAGTTTCCATTGCAGTTTCATCAGGTACCACGGCAGGTTCATGTTTCTACAAGTTTTATGAGTTGCTACAGAACTTTCATTAGTTACCACGGATGATTTGACAGTTTCATTAGTCATTCCTGCAGTTTCGTCTTTTAAAACGATAGCTTTATCAGTTATCCCGGCAGTTTCAGTAGTTACCATGGCAGTTTCACCAGTTATCCTCCTAGTCTCATCATTCACCTCGACCACTGCATATGTTGCTTTGGTGGTTTTACCATTTATCCCAGAACTTTCATCAGTTACCCTAGCAGTTACATCACTTAACATGTTTCATCTACCTAGCATATCTTGCTTATGAAAGCATCTTTTAAATTTGTCTTTCCACTTCGGTATAATCATCATTTGCAAATCACCACAGCCAAGTGACACACCTTTGTTCCCATAGGTTATTACACCAGATCACTGTAGTTTATCGGTCCAGCCTCAGCAGTCATCGCTGCTTATATCTTACTGTCACACTACATTGTAAATTATTCCATCAGACCCCAACGTACAAGGTCTAGTTAATATCAACTGCATGTGTCACTAATTACATATAGAATCAATCGTATCAATTATCATACGTCATTTCTATCTTTGTAAAAATCTCTTGCTCATCATACTAATAGTGTCAGTTGTTAAGGCAACTGCCTCAACTGTTGTACCAATTAACAGTCATATCTCTGATGCCCGTTCCAATAGGAATTCCCTCAAAGGGGTGGCTATGGCAATAGAGTCTCCATAACTAGTGAACTCTGGTGCCGCTTCTTAGCCTTTAGTGTTTCACCCGTAACAAGCCACTGGCAAAGGGCAACTCTAGCACAGTGTTTGCTGAGGCTCCTGCCTAATGTTCCTTCTGACTATTTCTATCTAATGCTCTTTCCAACTAAAATTTCTTCCTAATGCTCATGCCTAAATGTTCTTACTACTGCTTCTATCTACTACTCCTACCATTTTGCCAAAAGGCAGGGCTAGCACACACTGCCCGCTGCAAGAAAATCTACAGTTATGAAGAATGAGCTGTGTGAGTTAAGTGTTATGTATGACAGGGAGAGATTGCATGTTTGTTGACAGAATGCCAGTAGTCCACGTGTTAGTGAGGCAGAAAGAAAACACAGCTACCTGGGTTAGGAGTACAACTTGACAACCACTGAAGAGCTGGCTCACTAAGCAGATGTCACTAACCTTCCCTATACCCAAGTGGGTAGTACTGATAAAATACCTCCCTGGTCGTTAACTGCCTTCCGACTACTACCTACTGTCATAACACTCATGTAATTTATCATATGTCAAATGACATACCACTTAAATAATTTTTCATGCCTGTCATATTAATCATTTATATTGTTAATTATATTTTCTGTCCTAATAGTCATGAGACAAGTCTTTTCTCAACTATTTTGTCAAATTCCATTTTCAAGACGGACATGATCATCGTTAAGAGTAATATCAACCACTTTACTATGACACACAGGTATGTGTCGTAGAAAGTGACTAAGAGTGGTGGGAGCAGGGGGGATAGAAATCCTCCCTTCCTGTATTACTTTCTAAAAGAACTAACAGAGAAACGAGCCAGAAGAGGATTTTTCCCTATAAGGCTATCTATTCTTCATGCTGCCTTGTTCACAAGGGAAATGGTGAATATGTATGAAGAAAGAAAATGCTCAACAGCTGCACACCATCTAGACTTGCCTTTCACATCACCATTAATGATCTACTTTAAACCTAGAGTGAAGTCTTATTTGATAATAACCATCCTTTTTTGATACTACTCTTTTTAAGTACTGTTAGAATTACCCATATTCTCCACTTCTTGCAAGATCTTTGATGAACTTCAGGACATGATCTATATCCTTTATAAGTCAGCCTTTGACCTCCTTTACAAATCATCGAATGTTGAATTAAGTATCCCTAACTTAAAAATTAGAAACAGAAGTTTACATTGCTTGCAACAAATGTGACGGACTTCAAAAAAAATCATAATTTTCTTGAAATATCAGCCACTGGCCTTTACAAATTACTGAACGTGGGAAACCCGAATATCCCTTACCAGAAAATCCAATACAGATGGAAAGTTAATGGTAATAATATGTCAAACACGGTTCCATTTATATCCCTAAACTCTAAGGATATATCCAAGCTTATTTCATTTGATCAGTTTACCTGTCACCTTCTTATGTGACGGAAAAAAAGGTATTTCTCTGCATGGGACCTATAACGAAAGTATAAAGCTTATAGCCTGGTATACACTGAAATACTATAAACTAGCACTATGAAACTTTCTCTAAATAAAAAGGTTATGGACACAGATTTTCTTGTAATACTATAATAAGTGATCCCATGACTTTAATTTGTATATAGATGGGGTGGTCAGGGAATTCATGTGAGTCTTGAAGAAAGGGATTAAGTAAGCAGTCTAGAGGGGTTGAGAGGGCCTGGGAAGTGTCATTTGTTGTTGCTAATGATACATCACAGGTGGTAGATTCAAGTAACAAACTCCAGAAGTTGGTGAATAAGTTTGGAAGAAAGTGTGAAAGGAGGAAGTTGTGAATAAATGTGAATAACAGCTAGGTTATTAGGTTAAACAGGATTGAGGGATAGGTTCACTGGGTTGTGAGTCTGAGTGGAAAAAAATTGGAGGAAATGAATTGTTTTAGATAACTGGGAGTGGACATGAAAGTGGAAGTGAGCTACAGAGTGGGTGAGGAGTCGAAGGTTCTGGAAACGTTGAAGAATGTGTGGAAAGAGGGATCGTTACCTGGGAAGGAAAAAATGGTTATGTTTGAAGGTAGAGTAGTCGCAACAATATATGAAAGTGAGGCATGGGCTATTGATAGAACTGTGCAGAAGAGGGTGCATGTGTTGAAAATTAAATGTTTGAGGACAAAATATGGTGTGAGGTGGTTTAATAGAGTAAGTAATAAATGGTTATGAGAGAGGTGTGGTAATAATGTGGTTGAGAGAGCTGAAGAGGGTGTGTTGAAATGTTTTGGACATATAAAGAGAATGAGTGAGTAAATGGTTTAAAGGGATTACAAGAGTCAGAAAAAGGAGCAAACAAAGAGAACAGAGAGACTAAATTAGAAACAGAAAGATGGAGTGAAAAAGATTTTGAGATATCAAGGACTGAACATGCAGGAGGGCAAAAGGCTTGCATTGGATAGAGTGAACTGGAAAGTTATAGTATACAGGGGTCAACAAGGTGCCAACGGACTTAACCAGGGAATGTGAAACAGCAAGGGTAAACCATGGAAAGGTTTGTGAGGCCTGGTTGTAGATAGGGAGCTGTGGTTTCAGTACATCATACATGACTTCTAGAATATGGATGTGTGCAAATGCAGCCTTTCTTTGCCTGTTCATGGCACTACCTCACTAATATGGGAAACAGTGATCAAGTATGAAAAAAGTAATAGGCATATTAGCAAAAATTCTTCAGACCTATTATTTTCATCATGTCCTGCACCCAAAATATCAAAAGTCATATAACTACAGACATCCTTATCTCACAAGGATAATGGTGAAGAAAAATTTACTTTCTTTACTTAATAAGTTTTTCTCAGAGGTGTGTAATAAGAGAAAACAAGCCTTGCTTGATCTGGATCTAAACACAATATACACGTACAGCAGCATGTATCGTAATCACCATCACATTCATGGTTCTTCTGTCTTCATTTTGTATTTCATTGCATTCATAACATGATAACAGAGATTTTCCTTTAACCCTTTATGAACCATACATTGTCAAACTAAAAACCAACTGCATTGTCCTGAAGATACATGCTGATTATATCTATATATCATTTTATTTATCATACTTGATCACTGTTTCCGGCATCAGTGAGGCAGCACCAGGAAACAGACAAAGACCAACCACTCATATACACACATACATACATTTTTTTTTCATACATACTCACCATTTCCTGCATTAGCGAGGTAGCGCTAAGAACAGAGGACTGAGCCTTAGAGGAAAAATCCTCACCTGGCCCCCTTCTCTGTTCCTTCTTTTGGAGAAGTGAAAACAGAAGGGGAGGATTTCCAGCCCCCTGCACCCTCCCCTTTCAGTCGCCGTTTATGACACGCAGGGAATATGTGGGAAGCATTCTTTCTCCCCTATCCCTATACACATATATATATATATATATTATATATATATATATATGTACATATCACTCCTCATGGATTGGGTAGAAACGCAAATAAATGATGAACATGTGTTCCCTGTTAC